>CAHIKZ030000458.1:4127500-4367500 GCA_903632075.3 Acanthosepion pharaonis
GAAAAAAAAAGAGTGGTCTACACCATATTAAATGGCAGAGCTTTAATATATTTTAAATCAGATTTCAAGTAGGCAGTCACTGACCATGACTGTCAGTTTCATACACTTTCATGTGACCATCAGGTTACTGCCCACTTGAAATATATATATATATATATATATATATATATATATATATATCTCCATGGAGATATACAATTTTAAAATGGAAGAGGAGTCAAAGTACTCAACATAAAAAGTAGAGTGAAAATAAAATTGTAAATCAAAAGATAAAGTGTTTGCACACTTACTCCTGCACTTTCATACGGTAGGAGCCATCAGGTTGAGAACAAATAGAATCACTTACAATCATACAGCTTTTCTCGTTTTGTTTTGTTTAATTACTTTTCAAACATCAAATTTGTATACTCCCATCTATAAAACATTTGTTTTATCAGGTGCCATGTGTATTAGAAGATATTTTTTTCATATACAAGCTCACAGTCAATATTTATTTAGTAAATTTTGATAGAGTCTGTCTATATTTCTGAGATTAGGTATTATGTACATTATTTACATTATTTGGACAATAGTCCGAATAATGTAAATAAGTTTTGATAGGTATAACTAATTTATCCTACTAGCACCTTCTGCAAAATGAGCCCCTTATTCTATAACCATTTTTTCTTTTTGACTATGCTCTATTTAATAAATGGGTGATTAGACATTTTTTCTCTCTTGCTTCCCATATATATTTTGACAGAGTATTGTTTTTATATTTTTTAAAAATTTAAACTGCTTCTATTTCTCAAAAATTTAAACTGCTTGTAAAACTGCTGCTATAAAGTATTTTTTGATTATTTTCAGAATTCTTCATATTTTTTAACAAATTAAAAATATGACAATACAATTGTGCCAACAACAGCAGTAACTGTGATAGTGATATTACCAGCAGCATGTGCCTACAGCTAGTGATTACACAAACACAAGAGCCCAAATCATGCTCATGTGTTTGCATTACCCACTTACTGTTTTCTTTCATGTAACTGAAAACCAACAATGACAAAGTGACAACAGCATTTCTATGACTTAAAATGTTAAAACCTGGAAGATTAAATTGATAATTTTTACCTTTTGATTGATGGAATTTTACATTATGTATGACAGGGAAAGTTCTTAGAGAATGTGATTCTTTTATCTTAATTAAATGAGACATGACATCCATTTATGTTCAGAGTACACAGCAACATACATTAGAAAGGTTTAACATGCTTGATTACATAATCTCATAGAACTATTGGAAAAATAAAATGCAATAATCTGGTACATGATTTTTTTGTTGTTGAAGTAACTATTGCAGATTAAGAATGAATGCAATTTAATCAACTATTAAGGTTAATCTGAATGGTAAACAAAGTACTCTTTCTGAGAAGTATAAATCTCCTTTTTGTTTCCATTTTCTCTAAAACTTTATTGTTGCTCACATGTTCAGTCCATGGCATTCTCAGCATTGTTTCGTAGAACCACATTTCTGTTGTTTCAAGTTCCTATGAGGAAATTGTCCAGACAGCAAGCAATGTAAAGTTCATAAAGATGTGTATGCCTATAGAAGCAGAAGTGGTAATGAGAAATCTAAAAGTAACCATATTAATATAATGAATCTCATAACATGGGTAAGAGTTTTTCTGGGATATCAGGACCTTACTAGAAGACAAAAATTGTTGGTTGCTTGATTTTGTTTAGTAACATATCAATCTCTATGGTTATTTAAAGCTGAAATCTAAATATTTCGAACGCAATTTTATGCTTTCAACTAGATATGTTGTACTTAATTTTATACTTTCAAAGTAAAAGTATGTTTTTTTAGATATATAGTTTGTAGATGATAAAATGTTGGTAATTGTTTTATAAAAACATATTGCTGGTTATTTTAATATAAAGATGTATTTTTATACTTTTTAGTATTGTATTGATTGTCATTTTGCTATAAAAGACATGTTAGTCATTTTGTTATAAAAAAAAATGTTGCTAATAATTTTACTATAAAAATCTGTTTTTGTTTGGTGGTTCACTATTTGTCCATAGCTGGGATCACAACAGGAGCTTCCAGAGTCAGTGGGAACAATTGTAGTTAAGAGGTGGTTCCACACTCCCCAAAATCTCCAACCTCCCGATCAGAGGTCTTGTTGTTGGATGTAGTCTATAGTCATATGCAGGACATACAAAAATTGTTAAATAATAAAATGACAACAATATTTATAATTATTAAATTGCTTGGAATAATTCTGAAAAGTTCTTGCTAAAAGATTAAATAAATAAATAAATAATTGGAAAAACCAGAAAAATTTAAACTATTCAGAAAATAGTATTATTGAAATCAATAAAAAAAAATAGTGAGACAAGTAATATTGTTTCAGGAAACCTGCTGTTATTTGATCTTGAGTGCAAGACATTAGCTACAACAGCATATAAACTCATGATGACAATACTACTTATCAAATATTTCATTACAAGTATATTTTTTATTACTAAAAACTGTAGTTATTTTTATTAATAAATACACTGAAACTAAATTTGCAACACACCAAATTTATGTTTCAATTTACTCAACATTAAACATACAGTAAATATAGTTGGATTGCAGTAAATGGCCATATATGTAGACCATACCATAGAATATACTGTATATTTTCCTGGGTTGTTAACACAGTACCCTCACATACATACAAATGTACAGGTAGCAATTACCATCTTGCAATAAATTATTTCTCTTGTACCTGTTGATGTAATGCAACAAGTCACAAAGGGCTAACTGACTAATTGTATCAGACATTTTCCATACATGTTCAAAGTGGAGACAGGTCTGGACAACTGTGCTGGTCAAAATTGTGGAATATCTTGAAGAGCATAGGGAGTAGTATGGGTATATTGTAGGTGGGCATTATTCTGCTGGAACAAGACATTGCCTTCTTGTTGCAGGAATAGTAGCAGAACGGATTGAACAATGTTTTAAACATACATTCTGTTCAACATCATGTCTACACATACGAAAGGTGAGCAATTAACATATGGCACCCTACACTAGGATACCAACAGTTGACCCTGTGTGTCATCAACAAATATACTCTGGAAGATGTTCCCCCAAATCTATATTTTACACATACAAAACACCACCAGTTGCATGAAAATAGAATCTGCTCCCACTACTAAACACTACAGGGTGCCATTCAATTGCTTCACAACACCATTAGAAACATGCACAATGGTGTTACGGTTTAACCTTTTTGAGTCCCCTGGGACATATGTGTGTCACAGATGTTTTCAACAGATCCTGTGGGGCATAATCATTCCAAAAACGCATTGATATCGGATAAAGCAGATCGTGTCCCATTGTTATATTTATATCAATACATTCAATAATATTATTTTTCTAAGTCAAAATCATTTAGATATGTCTACTGAAATGAACAATATTTTTTGCTGTATACACTAATAATGCGAATTTGAATTTTAAAGGGTTAAATGGAATGCCTGGCTAAAGGCATATGTGCCATTCATAATCTTATTGCAGCAGTCTGTATTGACACTGCTGGGGCCTCACTTACTCTGATCCTTGCTATGGAAGCTGCATGGCCTCTCACTGCTGTCTTTACAATGAAATGATCTTGACAAATATCTGCACCATATGGTTACCCAGAACTTGGTCATTTGACCATTGTTGCTAATACTGAATTACCATTGACATGTTACATCTAACATATACAACAATACTCCAAAATGACCATCTTCAGGAAGGCCCACAACCTGACCCTATCTAAATGGCTCTCATTAAACAAAAGGTACATGTGTGTATCCCCATAGCACAATATCTGCTAGCACTGAACTCTTTGACCACGCTGAAAAATGTATTACTGTCTAAGCTCAGATATAAATAGTAAACTGATGTGTATTACAACATAAGGTAGCTAAAAATTTTATCAAAAAATAAGTGTATATCAATAGATTTATCTATATCCAAATGTGCATTATCTTCTAAGAGCAAAATTGGGTAATGAATATTTACAAAACAAACCAGTGCTACTAAAACGATTAAAAGATAATGATTAGCTTAAATCAAGTGAATAGAGATAAGCTGATTAACAAACACAAAGATTAAGAACTAAAATGAAAGACACAAAAATGGCAAAAAACAAAGAAATCATAAAAATGGCTTAAAAAACAATTGGCTGTAGTTACAAAAGTAAGCACTTGGAAAAAATAAATTGTATATTATGATTTTATTTTTTATTAGATGAAATATTGTCAAATATTATTAATTGATGATTAGTACTACTTTTAATTTTAGTTTCTTTCCATTGCAACCACTCAGCCTGTCAGTCTGCAATAAACAGTGTAAAAGTTTGAATCCTGCTTAGAGTTGGATTTTGTTTTTATTTTCAATGAAAGCAACTAAAATTAAAATGAATGAAATATTAGTCAAAAAATTAAATTTATTTTAAATACAAATTATTAACCCTTATAAATGGATTTTTGTGGAACAGGGTGAATTTGGAGGGCAAAAGCCAAATTATATTATCTGTTAAGACAAATGTGAGGCTATAGTTATATAATGTCATGTTTATTATATTCACTTATGTGCAAATACCATTAGAAAAGTTATGAACCCACTAATTCTCTCCCCAGCAATGGATTAATTAGTAGGACTTCAGTAAATCATTATCTCCCCACAAAATTCTTACAATCTAAAGAAGTATTTTCTGGCATTAAATAACCTGTAAAAAGTTGATAACCCATAAAAAAAATAATTTTTTTTTATAAGTGTGTCCATCCCAACAAAAATGATGGCCTTTAGGAAATTTGTTTACTTCCTCTGTCATTCATGATTCACAATGAGAAAGAGTAAAAATGCGGAAATCTTTCTTAAGGAATGGAATAAATGTATAAACTTAACGGTAATAATTTCAAAGACAAAGAAGTATGGCAATGGTATAGGCAATGAAATATGAAGTTTACTTACATGAAAAAAGTATTTTCATCCACCAAAAGTTCAGAGATGGAAAGGAAAGGAAAGAAAAAGCTCTAAATAGAAAATAAGAATTTTGATCGAAAAAAAATCCCAACAAGAAAGATTTAAATAAAAAGCTGGATGGCAAAAGGACAAAAGAGAAGCTTTGAAGAGGTTAGAATGACAAGATATTGGTATGAAGCCAAAACTATAGAGTCATCTAAGTCTATGACAGCACAAGAGAACTGAAATTAACAATCAAATCGACAAGAGCAGAGATATAAAGGAATGAGTCACCAGTAGTGGCTTTCTCTTAAGAAGCCATGACCTGTGGCCTACAGAGATAGTCAGGTAGACACTTGAAGAGTTTTAATTGTCACTGGTAACATTCCTCATTAGTAAATTTCAGTTGAGTAAATCAATCCGCTGATTTGTCACAAACCCCGACTGGTCAATGAGAGTTCTGAAATGAAACTCAGATACTACAATAATGGAAACAATGTTATCTTATTGGTCTGTGTCAAGACTGATAATAGGAGTAATAGCATTTTGTGCTATTACCTGAACAGGTAAGGTTGTTATTAGAAAGTGGTTTAGACCTCAATGCCCACTCTCTTCTTCAGGCATTATGATATATCAGTGACAAAACATTTTGGTTAAGATATCAAGCAATAGGGCAGAAAACAAAGAGAAGAATATTCACATATATACTCAATGGCATTTGTGCTGATTATAAACGGTTTCACTTAAAATTAGTACAAGTTAATAATTGTGGTCCCAACCTTTTTTTTTTTTTTTTTTTTTTTAAATAGTTTGATAAAGTGACAATGAATTCCAAACCATAATTATTAATTTATTTTCAACTAAAAGCATGAATATGAGAAATATGTAATATCAAAAACAACACTGTATGACCATGTTAAAGTCACCAGATGAATTCATTCATGTGTGACAATAATATAAAAGAATGCACTACAAGCATTGACTAATTTTCTTTTGTAATTCTTCCATACATATTCAATATATATCTAATTTATTGGATTTTAATGTTATGAACATGACTGTTTCATAGTGGATAAAAATAAAGCAGATATAAGTCTTCCAACTTTAATATTAAACCTGAATAAGATTTGGATGACCAACATTTATATGAATCATATATCACTTATCTTTTTAACTGGTTGTTTATTTAAGCAGTAACATACAAATTAGGGAGGGTGGCACTTGAATACAAAAGCTAAGATTGTAAATAAAAAGCAAAATAAAAACTTGTGACAAGTTCTGAACACACTTAAATTTTCATCAATTCAGAAAGTGACTGAAGCCAAGATGTCAGGTCTGGACTGATAACATTGCAGATTCTCTGGATTTTATGAAGAATCTCTAAATACATAGCAGAAGCCCCAGACCAGAGGTAACCCAATATTAAATGCATAGATAAATTTGGTCAGATTTTAGAAAGTGGGTTATATGGAGAACTTTTTAGCACACCCATTCTACAACATTATACAGATGAAGAGTAAAATTGAAAGAAAAAAAATATGAAAAAGTACATTATATATATATATATATATATATATATATATATATATATATATATATATATATATATATATATATATATATATATATATATATATATATATATATATATATATATATGTGTGTGTGTGGAGATACAATTTCCAGCTTACTAAAGAATCTATTACCAAACTTACAACTATATCAATAGAACTGCCTATACTGCTTAGATAAGAATTTATCATTATTTACATTATTAACAATCAGATTATATCCTCATCTTTGTTGTTACTATCAAATCTCAGTCATTGCATCATTTGTTTTTTTTTCCAGGTGTCTTTTGATCCGAGTAAACCTAGGGAATTTTGTCCATGTCCAGGGATATTTTATCTTGCTCTTTTTGAGTATTGTTCATTTTATTGTTAATCCTCAGACTCAATTGAAACATATTGAGGCAATAAATAACTGAGCAGTATTAAAAAAAAAAAAAAAAAAAGAAAGAAAAAGGTAAAAACCAAAGAAACCTGAATTACTGCAGAAAGTAAAAAAAACAAAAACCCAAAGATATTCCCAGACATGGACTGCAGAATAAGAACAATCTACCCCATAGAATTTTGAGGGAAAGAGCTTAAAAGACTTGAAAAATGATGAATATATTGGAACAGCATATACATGTCAGGTTTCAAGTCTTTCCTGATCAGGCCAAGGCCAAGAACTTTTCAACAACCACTCATATTTTATAATATAAATCAGTATAAAAACAGTTACAGGAATTTTCAAGGCATACAAGACTTGTACAGACATGAAATAAATTCAACTTAAATTCTGTACAACTTGTGGAATTTAAAAAAAAAGTAAATAAATATAATTTTGATCCACTATAAACAAAGCCTCATAAAATAAATCTGAATTGGCACCAATATTCAGAGAACTTAAAACGATTACTTATTTACTTATTTTAGTGCATCATTTTACTTACAATTATTGCCATGTGATGCAAGCAACAGTCAATGCATTAGTTAAACAAATTAGCCATAAATAATCAACAGTGCCATTTATAGCCATCTCTCACTGATATTGTCAACTAAGATTGGTTTACATAAGTAGTGTAGTGATCATTCTAAGTAATGCAGTTAATCAAAATATGTGCTGCATAATTTGTTGTAATTTGAATTTAGGTTTTTGAACTTTTTCAGTTGAACTGGAGAAGAAAATGGTTGACTATATTTAAGTTTATTAGGTTGAGTCAAAAGTAATTTCCGTTTTGGGGAAGCAATTGTAATGCCAAAATGTACCATCCTAACTGCTAATTATACATGGCAGTGGCACCGTACAGAGTGGATTCAAGTAAAGATGTTCTCTTTCATGACAAGTCTGTATACAGCAAGAATAAGAGAGGAAAAAACTTTTTGGAAATTGGTTGGTGTATTTATCTCACCCACCATATTCACCTGACCTTGTGACCAACTGATTACCTTTTTGATTGTTGATGCTTCAATGGGGAACACTTTCTCTAATGAAAACCACAGTCTGGACTTTGTTGAACACCTTTCACATCAAAACCTGCCGTTACCAAAAAGGTATCAAAGAGCTACCTGGTAAGTGGCAACAGGTCATTGCCATTAATGGTGAATATATAATTAAATAAAATGTTAATTGTACTTTATTTTTGGAAGAATAATTTTGAAAAAGAAAAACGGAAATTATTTATGACTCAATGGTAATTTCAGAAGTCAATTTAAATGCATAAATATAAGTTAACTGTCACATTTTGTGTTTGGATGGACATTCATATCTGGAAGCAGTTAGGATTTTAGTATTATTCTTTATGTGTGATATGAGTGTAGCAATATTCTTTTGACAGTATATTAGTTTCTTCAAAGCCATTAATTAATAAGATTATGTTCACATTTTCTCTTAAGACTAACATGCCATTCATATACAACAATATTTATTGTGGTTTTCTTAATTTGGCCCATAGCCAATATTTACAGATATTATAAGTAAAGTCTAATTTACTAGTGTGTTGGCAAATATATGTATCAAGTAATATTTCCATTATTTAACAAAGAAACAAGAGTAGATTAGAAAGGATATATTCTTGTTTAAATCTAGGGATTAGCAGTTATCCTGATCATGAGAACCAAAGTCAGTGATTTGGTGACTCAATGCCTGGAAAAAGAAATAAGTGATACAGTCTGCCAAAGAGAGAAAGAAAGAAAAAGAAAGAGAAAGATGAAAGAAAGAGAGAGAGGAGAAAAAATAGTCATGTTTAAAATACATTTAAAATTGTCAGTGTGCAACAACATTCATTTTATGCAGGGTCATGGCAAATCCTTATTTAAATAAAGATCACCATGCACAGGGCCCAAGTATAAAAGCTGTCCCTCAAGTGCTTTCCCCTAAAACTAATAGATTTAAAACACCACCCTGAAGGAAAAAAAAAAAAAAAAAGTAAGTGGTACCCAAGATGCATACAGTCTTTCATTATGTTTTCTGCTCTGTTGTGGCAACAAGAATTAAAAATGACCTTCAAGGAGTGCAACAACAGCCAATTACTTTCTGGATAACATTTTGAGTTTCAAATAGATGGAGTGGTTGGAATAAGAGTTTTCTGGAATATTTTTTTTTTTTTTTTTTTTAATAATTTTCAGTAATATTTGCTCTTAGAATGCTTACAGATTGAATTAAAAGGGTGGAAGGAAATTTTCTAAATATTTAATAAAAAGGGGTGGTTAGAATAAGACTGTCCAGAGAAGATTTTTCTCCAGAGAATGTTAATCAACTCAGCCTGTTTATTTGAAGTACAAAAGGTATGTAAGAAACAAGCATCTTAAAGAAACAATTGTGTTGATATTCTTTACCATATATACTGGAGTATAGTGCAAGTTTTTATGATCAGTTTTTTTTTATGCAAAATATAGTGGGAAGGAGGGGCGCTTTGCACAATACACATGTCATTTTTTTTTTTTTGAAGCGGTTAAAAATCTTGCACTTTTTGGTGACCAGTTGCACTATTCGCAGGTAATTTTTTTCCTGGACCGGTTGAAATTCATGCGTCCACGTCCGTTGGAAAGGTGTTGTTGCAACCCTATGTTCCCCAAGGAATCAAGAGGCAAAATAATATATAATAAATAATTGTTGTAGTTCTTTATAGTATTAATGGAAGTTTCCTTTCAAATCTTTTGTTTTTAGTTGTGTGGAAAGTCAACATCTTGATAGTATTATTTTCCTTTTGAGTTACATGTGCTACCCATTTCTGTTGTTGCTACTGGAAGTCTTCAAGTGATGTGGTTTTTATTATTTGATAAAGCTGTTTGTTATTTTTTTTATTCACTTAAAGCTGTTAATCATTGACCTGAGGAAACAGATGCATACAGTCGTTCATTTACACATCTCTGAATAAGGTGGACACCATACATCTTTATCTACCAACACCCTTAAACTAATGACTCCAGTTTTGAGAACACTGAACATAAAATAGAAACTGTAGATAAAATACAAATTTGACATTTTCACACTTGGCCTTGAATATAAACACTGAAAAGCAAACCTTAAGGACAAAGAAAAATGTCAGACCATTAACAACAATATATATTAAGTCAGATAGAATTGACCAATCCTGACAGCTCAGAAAAAGATAAGTGTTTTTAATGCTAAAGAATAAATGCCTAAAATAGAACTTCAGAGTTAGGAAAGAGTGGGTGAGGAATGCATCTGCTAAGATTGTAAATAATGCTTTATAAATTGATTACAGTATTTTATTGCATCACCTGCTAAAATATAAAACATACTGCTCACTTGTTTGACAAAAAAAATGTTGCTAATAATCCCAGTAAGCTCCAAGTTTTCTAATTGCTCAAATGATAAGAAGCAGACTATGAATTCAGCATATGACTGGCAAGTTTCAACCCATCTCAATTCACTGTAGTTTAATTATCAAGAAGAATCATCTTAGAACATACAGGAAGAAAATGGAAGCTGAGTTGGATGTTGTCCACAGAGTTGCAAGACAGATTTTATTAGTTCCAAAAGATGGTATCTGATTTTGCTAGAGAGATTCACTTTGCACCTAATTTACTTATGCAGGAATAAGTGAGATGGTGAAAAACAGTGTCCAGTTTATAATGAATAGTCAAGAAACTGCTTGAAATTTGCTATTGAAAATACATTAGAAAAATCCAAAAATAGATTATAGGAAAAAAATATCAAATAAATTATAGGGAAAAAAGTCAAATACATTAAAGAAAAAAAATACTTCACATAAGACTTTTGGCAAACAAACCTTGATGGATGGATTTATATACATATATATCAATGCTATATCTCTTCTGGATGTAGGCAATCATTGCTTTCCAAGTTTTTCTTTATTATCTGCAAGTTATGATTCTTGGTAAAAAACAGTGGAGTGGTTTCCTTTTGCCTTTTCTATGATTTTTAATTCAGAGATATCCTTCTTCTAGACCAAATACTAAACAGGAGATATCATTCTGTCATGCTATTTAACACATAGCTGGTGGAGGGAGCATGGCATTAGTGTGAAATAAACATGACAGACAAGGCTGGAACACTAACTCGGCTCACAGATTTCATGTTCTGTGCTGATAACTTATGCTATGTACATGTTCTTATTTACACACATAATTAAGAAATTGAAATTTCTGATCAGAGAAAATGGGTTACTTTATACAAAAATCAAGGACTGAATTGAAATGTAATGCTGCTCAGTTTGACTGTTTCTATTGTAGGGGATGCAAACTTTAAACTGGAAGTGCATATATCATTTGATAAAAAAAACAGGTCATGTGTTAATGATCATTTTACCCTGATTATTGTAGAAGGTGAAACAAAACTTGATTCCACATTGAAAATGCTTTAGAAATATTGCCTAATTTTCAATAAATTCTCATGTTGCATTGCATGTTATCTCTGGATTCTCATGGACTGTTAGCAATTCCTCAGTAGGGACCCCAACACTGCAACAACAGACTATTTCTTCAGGTTTCTTTCTACACAATTTATATTTGTAGGGACATAGTAGGTATCTTTTATTAGAGGAAGTGAGGAGGAGGTGTGGAAGACAGAGAGAATGGATGTTAACAGGTCAACAAGCTACTTCTCTCTACATGCATGGCTCATCTTCCTGTTTGAACTATGGGAGAGGAAGGTTTGGATGAGCATCATAACTTATCTACTGCTGACAAGACTGCTCATTTTCATGCATTTTGCATAGAAACAATACATTTTATGACTACTTATATTACACACACACACACAAAGGATAGGCTGGTTGTCAAGCCCATCCAGACATAAAAAATGATTTTCTAACTAGTTGGGTTTGTTTCAAATTAAATGACTGGTATTAAAAGCATTGAATTGTGAATTTGGTGAGTGGTTGTGAGTTCAATCCCTGGGTCAGGTGGTGTGTACTTGAACTCAGTGGAAATGGGCAAGCAACAACTGAACAGTAGTAAAATAAAATAAGGACTAGACAATATCCCTAGACATAAGCAGTGGAACATGAACAGTCAACTCCTATAAAGGGTTCAGTTCAGAATTCCCTGTATGTTACCCAGATTGATATACAACCGAGGAAGACTGGCGGGAACAGTGACCCTATTTCCATAAGCAGTAAATCTATATTTGTACTTATAAAATCCATATTACTCAAGTGGCATGGGTACTAACTCATGAGTAACCAGAAGTATTTGACATGCAATCAATATCAAGACATTAACCTTATATGAAGATTATATGACAAGAGAAAATTATGAAAAAAACATATACAAATAATTTCATTGTCAATGATTTTTTTTTTGTATGATCCTGGTGTGTCTTTTCTCAACAAAATAATGGCCAGCACATTTTTCTTTTGACCTTCTTAAAAAGATGAAATACTATTGTGTGCTGACTGTTGTATGTCCATTTGCAGTAGAGGATGTAGTATACTAAGATTTTTTTTACATCTAGGGCTTACACCTATATCACAATGAAACACAGGTTCTTATTCATAGTTAAGCAATCTGAAAACTTGTCAGTACCTAGATGGGTGACTGCTTAGGAATATCAAATGCTGTAAGCTTGGATGAACAAGTGGTGTAATGGATAATGGCTCAGAATTGAAAATCAGTGAGCCAAGTTCCAATTCCAGTTAGGTTTGTTATATTCACTTACATGCAAATACCCTTGGAAAAGGTTAAAACTCCACATCTTTTCTCTCCTCAGCTATGGGTTAATTAGCAGAAATTTTATCAGTAAAAATCATTATCTCCAAAAAATTCTTAGAATTTATTTTCTGGCTTTAAATAATCTGTAAAAGGTTGATAAGCCATAAAAAAAAAAAACCAACAACAAATCAATTTTTCTACATCAACATCTCTTGATCTTTTTAAAATGCTAAATTCTGTACATTAGTGGTCCCATCATAGCATCAATTTCTAGGTTTGGTTTTAAATAAAAAAATTTTTTATCAGCATTTACTCCCCAAAACTTCATTGAATATTAATTTGTAATTTTATCAGTTCAAGCTTTACTGGTAACTGTAAATTTGAAATGGTTGTGCATGCACCTAATATTGAAAGTAAACCAGTCTTATGTAAAAAAAACATTAAGTAGATTAACTCAGATTCAGTTTAACAGAACTATACAGAGTTAAATAGTGATTAAAACAAATAAGTTATAAACCATGGACCACTGGTTGGCAACCACTGGTTTATTTATTTAATTCTGAATGTTTCTTTACAAACAATTGTTACAAACAACAGTTGCAACTGAAAAAAAATGATTTCAAGGATAATCAATGCTACCAGTTTCAGTGATAGTCATAACTACCAAGGTAAATACATTACTCTTCTTAAATGATAAAAATCATTACTGTTTGTAACAAAGTAGATATACACACAAGATGGTGTTGATAAGTTATCATTTTGACCACAAAAATAGCTTTCTAAAAAGAACCCCATCCACCAGAAAAAAAAAACAAAAAACAAAAAAGCAACATAAAAAAACACCTGATGTTTGGTTATTTTAAGAGTTAAGTTGGTCAAAAAAGTTCAGCACTCCCTTGTACACACACACAGTGCAGGAGCAAAACTGTCTTTTGTTAAAAGAAAGGAGTAATTCTATTAATAAATCCTATCACCATATTCCTTTGCCCCTCCTACCAGTAAAATCAGCTGATCTGTTTACCGACTATTGACCAGATGGAAATCAGCAGATACGTTTTTTTTTTGTTTTTTTTTGCTTATTTATTTTGAGGGTAGCACTTTTAATCAGTCTTTATACTTACACTGACAGGTATAAAGAAAAGTAATGAAAACTGAAAAGAAAAAAATATATATATATATATATATATATATATATATATATATATATATATATATATATATATATATGTGTGTGTGCGTGTGAGAGAGTGTATGAATCTTAGAATAAGCTTCCTTTTTTTTCTTCTTTTAAATTTCCCATTACAGCTCTTTGTTCTTTATTCTGCAGCTTGTGCAAGAATAAAAGTGATGCCTTGAGAGAGAAAACTATAACCCAAGTTAGCTATTGTTAAAATTGAAGATAGAATCATTTATCACTTCTTAGCAAGTTTTTAGTAATGATTTAACAAGTACAGAATAGGTAGAAACCCTAATCACTAATCAGTATGATAAGCGATAAAAAAAAACAAAAAACCCACAATATTAACAATCTGCAAAGCCTTATTCAAAAATGCCGTTAATAGCACAATTTGTTTTAAAACAGAACACACAGATCCTTTAGTTGTTATTTCTATATTAATCATAGATATTACAATTATAAACCAAGTTGAAAACATTTGGAAAGAAGTTTGCTGGTTGACTATGTTCTTATGAACCTTTTCTCTCACATACTGACTTAAAACTAATGGAAAATGCTTGACAATGTCTTCTGTAAAAGCTGTTATGTGGGCTTAGTGTAGAAAAGTTTATGACACTCATTTTAACAGGCCAAAATCTGATTTTGACAGAATTTTTAGGCTAAATATTTAAGCTAAAATGTATCATTGAAAGCAATCAGTTTGATTGCTTTCTATGATATAAAAACATGTAAATATGAGGTGGGGTGCTGAAAAGCTCTTGACACTCACCCAACCAAGAAAGGAATCCAAAATAAGAAATATTTGGAGAAATAAAAACTTGAGGAATTTTCAAAAAGCTTTTCTTTTTTATATGCTTTTTTTCTCTATTGAAGTTTGGGATCACATAGGCTTGATGCCATTATAAAAGAAATAAATTGATATAAGAAATCTTCTTGAACAATTTTTCTCTCACCAAACAATATTCAAGGTTTTATTATCAAGAATATTAAAATATCAATTAGATCAGGATTTTGTTCTTTATAGTGTTTTAAACAAATAAAACTATTATCTATAATATTCATAAAATATCTATAACCTTGTTATAGAACCACACTAAATTCTGTACAAATCAAAATAGGGTATCTAAGGTATCATGCTTATCAAAAAGCCTCTGACTGTTGAAGCAAGCATAGAAATCAGAATAAATATTATGCAACAACTTGAACTTATATCCCATAACCTAGAAGCTCATCTTTCCAAGGCAGCATCTATTTTTTTTATTCCAATTTATACTGCTTACTTGGGAGTGCATCCAATTTACAACAGTATGAAGAAAACAAGACCAAAATTACTAATGGAAATACTTCATTTAAGGCAGGTAATTTAAAACTTACTATATAGTAAAAACAAAGCATGAAAATATCAGTGTCCCGTGTCATTTGTGCCCAATCCTGTCATCAGATTTCAGTCTGACTTTGTTACAGTTGTCCATGAAAAATGAACTTTTTTCACAATCAAAGGAGAATTAATTGACAATGCAATAAAATGATGATTAGCTCAAAATGAACAGTGAAAATACTTTAAAAGAATTTAGATAACTTAAGACAATGCTGATTAAAATTTGATAAGAATGCAGATTCTATTAGCTAATTGCAAGGATTTAAATCAGGAGTCAGCAACCTTTTGTTAACTATGTGCTAACAATGTTTTAAAAACATTCAATGTGCCAACAGCATACATATTTTTATACAAGTCAAGGTCAATATACCTGTTCTACAATATATAATAAATATACTTTAGTATATATTAAAATTGAAACCACTAAATATGTTCTTTGGATTGTAGTAGTTATTGGTTTGGACTTTGTGACATCATTTGTGGCTGTGTGCCATTGAAAATTGCTTGGCGTGCCACATGTGCCGTAGGTTACCGACTCCAGATTTAAATTATATATGTGAAATTAATACATAAAAATCTTGAGGTTCAAAAGTTCAAGTCAAAATGAACCAGCTTGTAATTTAGATGACTGGCTGATCAATATACTTATTGAATAAGCAAGTTACTGAGATAATGACTTTTGGGCTCAATAATTAAAAGAAAACAGAGAAATATCTAATAAACATGTGAAAATTAGGAAATAATTATAAATAGAGCAGAAAAAGTGGAAACATTTTCATATGAATAGACACCATAATTATTTTACTTCATTCACAATGTTCAATAGCAAAAACATTTAATTGATCATTGAATAATTATAACAAAGATCAGTTTGTTGTTTAACCCATTTTATTCGCTTTAAGATAACTGACCTAAATATACAAAATGGAGTAGAACATAAAACCTTTAGTAAAATATTTTTAGGCTGCCTTGGTCTTTTTTTTTTTTTTGAATTGATGTAACAGAAATGTGGCTCAACAGAAAGAAGCCAACAATGACATGCTCTGAACATGGATAACAAGGATGTTTTAATCAATATGGAACGAAAATGGATGCTTATACTTCTAATCAGAAACAGTGAGTAACCTACTGAACAAGCTTGTGTAAATGGATAGCAGAACAGAGAGTAGAGTGATGATGAAAAGACAAATCTTACTAAGAGTTACAAAGGATAGGAAATTGTGGAGAGCCCATGATTGCCCATGTCCTAAAGGGACAACAGTTTTCTTTTTTCTTTTAACTGACATTTGGGTATCTAGCTAACTTTTCTGCTACTACTGTAAAGTTAGGTGCTGTTTGGGGAGGAGGAACCGTTTCCAAGTCACCAGGTCACTTTTTTTGCCCCTAAAACTAACCACTCAAAGATAAGCAAGCCAGTACTTGACATAAATTGTGAAATACTATAAGAATTGAAATGCTATTTTTAGTTTATTATTTTGTGTTGTATTAAATAAGTCTTTTATTGTTTTAGAAGTAGTTGAAACAAATGTTGAGTTTATATAATTTCTTTTCAATTGTAGTTATGATAGAGTTGATGGGTAGAACAATATATTTTGATTTGTTGGGTTTGCCAGGAAGGTTTGCTTTCTATTTTGGAATATTTCATATTTTGCAATGACTATCAAATAATTAGGGTATTGGAGGAGCTTAAAAATATTTTCAATGTATTTCTAAGTCTACTCAGAATTTGTAGCCTTCAGGAGAAATACATTAAAGTTGGTAGCAAAAACATAGCTAATTCACACAAGGTCTATTTAAAAAAAAAAAAAAAAAAAATTAAATAAAGCTAGAAGAAAAAAACAGTTACTGAAGAAAAAATAAAAATATATCTTTTTATAAAAATGTCATATCTTATTTAAAAGAAAAAAGATACATTTTTCTATTTTCTTTTAAATAAGTTCAAAGCTTATATGGAGTATGAATACAACTGAATACCTTCTTGAAAAAACAAACAAAAAAAAAAAAAAAACAATTGCATATTATATTAATATGGTTAAATCTGAATTTAACCATTAACAAGAGAACTGAATTCAAATTCTCTTACACATAATATCCATAAGTTCAGGATTTGTGATTAAAAAAAAAAAGAAAGAAAGAAAAGGGTAGAGACTATGTCCATTAATGTTAAAAGTTGTTACCTGATTAGCTAGGGATTTGGTATAAATGCAACATTTAAATGAACTAGCTTACTAAACATACAAAATCCAAAATTAATGGAGCAAAAAAAGAAAGTTACTTTCAAAATGCAACTAAGTCTGTTCTATAAATCATGCTGGACTTTTCGGAAAAGTTTGGACAATAGGCTGGTTTAGTCAGTACTTTTAAAAGTACTTTACATAAAGTGGTGTATTAAAAAAAAAAAAAAATTTAAATAAAAATGAAAAATGCTAGGAACTTACAAATGGATTTTTAGTTTTTTTTTTTTTGTTTTTTTTCATCATATTGGCATTACCAGTTCAGATGCCTATTAAAATAGCTACTTTTAAAACCAGAAAGAGTGGCCTAACCAACTTCCTAAAATAAAATAATAAAAAAAAAAAAAAAAAAAAATAGAATAAAATCAGTATTTTAATGTTTGGTCATTGAAATATCAATTTTGGGAAGTGGGCCAAGCTGAGAACTTTTCAGCACTCCTTCATATAGTATAACAAGCTGCTGCAATTACGTATAGGAAACACTTGTTTTTGATAGATAAACACTAAACAGTTAAAAAAAAAAAAAAAAAAAAAAAACACACACACAGAAAAAAAAAACACCTGAACCAACACTTGAATGGCAAGTCATTCAAAAATAACATATGATGTAAACAAAAACAAAAAAAAAAAAATAGACTAAAAAAAATGTTCTTGGAAAGTGGCCGAGAGAAAGAGGAATGTTGGGCATCCATTCTGTAAAAACTAAACCATCATAACAAACAAGTTGTAGAAAGACCAGAGTGCATTTTGTTAATCAGCTGGTAAATAAATAACAATAATAAAACTTTGGAGACCTCATACTTATCCTAGCATACATTTCACTTTCTGAAAACTGGCCACAATATCCTCTCAGGATTACTATCAGCCGCTTCATTCTTCTTGATTTGTCAATAGCATTTCAACTGTGATTTTAGTCTTGTGAATAGCCTGAATATGGACTGTAGCAGAGCCAACAGACCTGGCGAATGCTCAATTTTGCACAGGAAACAAAGAAGAACTTGCCCAAGATGTGAAGACTTTACTTGCTCAATGTGACAGCCATATAATACACGAGCTCAATCAATGACATCTCTCTGCTGATTGAGTAGGAGAATTTGTTTAGTATACTTAGTAAGGTCTTCTCCAATTAGTTGCAAACTTACATCGAGGCTACACAACTGGTTCTCAAAATATTAAAACCTGACTGTATACATTATACACAGGCCTTGTAAAGAGATTAACTAATTATACAATTAGTATTTTATTAAAAGTGCTTCATAGTAGAAAACCTTTTTTGCTGCTGGATAGCTGCTCATATTGTCAGTCATGCATGTGAATGTTCTCAAATTTTCCCGATGTTTTTGACATCTTGTTCACAAATAATATTTGCCTCTCTTTGTGGAGTTTCATGACTTGATTTACTTGAGAGAAAATAAAAATTGATTTGGCAGGTTGTTTGAAAATTCACTTGACCTCAACAAATATTGTGAAGCCATCATAAAGAAGCATGTTGAAAATGTCCTCTCAGACTTTCCCAAAGAACAGCACCATGGTGTTTAACAAAATTTTGATACAATGAAAAGCTAATAATATCTGAAGAAACTCCTTAAAAACTGCACTTTAAAAAGTAATTTGAATTTTGTAAAGACTTCTGGTAAGAAATTAATTAAAAAAAAATTTTGGTAGTACTTTGATTTTACTTGCAAAAAGTGATTGATTTTTACAAGATTATGTTTATTCAAAGCAATAAACACATCAACAAAAATTACTTTCCTTTGTTCATCAGATGTTGAAATTTTTTCAAATTGCTTTCATTCAACTTTCCTATATCTATAAAAATTGACAGGCTAGGTCCTAATCTGTTCCAATCTTTAACTAAATAAAGTAAATTATAATTTTATTTGTAAAAGTCCTGTTAATTAAATCAGCAACAAATGCTAATTCTCTAGGTTTTTCTAATACACCCGGAAATTTAGTAGAATATGAAAATAAAATCTGATAGCTTGTGTGCGTGTGTGTGTGCATATGGTTTGTGGGTAACAGTAAAAATATCGTGATTTGTAAAGTTCTAAAATCTAAATAATTTGCAAGTTAACATCTAAGTATTACAATTTTAATAAATAGAACTTGACCATTTTTTTCACACCCAGAAGAACTAAAATACAAATGTTTGCAGGAAAAACTGATTAACAAAGCTTGGAAAAGTTACACTAAGTTTCATGTCTAATAAACAAACATGATTTTATCAGTAAAATTTTTATTAGTTCCAAAGTAGTTTTGATTTAATTGATTCAACTGTTAAGCTTTTATCAGATAAGAAGAAGCTCAAACATGTGGTGTAAAGAAAGTTATCAGCACAATAGGGATCAACAGTCAAGAATTTAAAAATGTTTTCAACAACAATAACAGGCTGGTTAGGCACCTTAAAGAAACAACATGAAAGCATTTTATTTGCAGTAATTAATTAATAGTTCAAAACGGGTTAAAAACAAAGTAAAAAAAGGTGGCATTATTAGTTTTCACTTTTCAATGATCTACCTCAGGTGACAGTACGAAACATACTAAAAAGAAAATACGTAACTGAATTAATCTAACTTCTAAAAAGAAGTTTGGTGTTTTTCCTTAATTTCCTTATCACTTAAATAAATGTAATGACAATGTAGTGTGAAAAAATGAATATAAAAATTGGTTTGATAAAAATTGAAGCAATTTAATTTTTAAATCTTAATCTATTATACAAGTTTTATTTTAACTCTTCTTTTCCATTATTGCGAAGTTAAATATTAGTTTTTAGTTGAATTGTAGTTTTTTTTTTTAACAAACTGGTGACAGTTAATTAAAAAACTAACTTCAATAATGACATTGTTTTTGTGTATTATTCAACAATGTTTTGAAATTAAATGATTTCAAAGAATACAGCAATGAAAGAACTAGGGAAAAAATCTTGTAATATCAGCAGTAAGAGCATTTCATTTTCACACTTTTTTGTGACACGTTTCTACTTTTGACAGAAAAGTTGTAAATGATTAAAGTGAATTTTAAAACTAACGGTTCATTAAAATTTAAAAACCTCTAAAAATATAAATATACTTAATTTTCAACTTAAAAACTGTCAACATTTATAAAAAAAAATAAAATAAAAAAGACGTCAAAATTTGGTTACAATTTAAAGGGATCCTGTCTAGTAAAACTTCAACAACTTGTGGTTTAAAAATAATCTCAAACAAATTGTAAACAAATAGAAACACTCACCACCCTCAGCAACGATACAAAGAACTTAAGAATTCAGTTGGTTGCAGGAGTTAAATAAATTTATTTAAAAATTAAGAAAATATTTCTAGGATTGCTGACCAAGTTTATAAAAAAAATTACGTAATCAAAAAAAAAAAAAAAATGCTTAATCTGGAATCTGGAAGTCAGAAAAGTTTTTTTTTAATAATTATTTAAAAAGTTGTCAACTTGTGATCAGATATTTTAAACGACAAAGAAAAAAGTTATAAAACAAACATTTCGTCTTTAATTGAAAAATTACAATCAACTACTAGTTTCATAAAGGATTTATTTTTATTTTATTATTATTGGCGGTGTAGAAGTTTTATAGGATGGAGGACAGGCTAGTCACTAAAAAACCACTGTGGGGTCGATTATGTAATTTTAGTCAACAATTATTGCTTGTTTTATAAGTTGAATTCAATACGAGCTGTTGAAGTTTAAAACAGGAAAGAAAAAGCATTGAATGACAAAAATAATACTCGATTTTTGTTTATAACAACAAAAAAATAAAATATCAACATTCATTTTGTTCTCAACTATAAAGTTCCCTTGATACCATTTGCTAAAATATAAAAAAGTAAAAATAAACACTTAAGATTAAGAATAATCCACTTAAAATAATTATAAAAAGTAAAGACTAAAAAAAGGTGGATTATTTGTGCTTCTTATTTCAGTAGATTGTAAATGTAACCAAACCACTAAACCAGAACTGCTTCATGCCAAATTTTTTTTCAGATTAATTAAACTAAACACTAACAGTTGTGATACAAAAATGAAAAAGTAACAAATATTGATTGATTAGTTCAGTTGACATTTTTTTTTTTTGCAAGTTACTGTAAATTAGGTTACAGAAAAAAGAAATACGATTTTATTTTTAACTAACCTAAAGCAAAAACTTTAAGAAAAAGTGTTACTTTACTACTTGAGTTTCATTTCCAGTTTCAATTCATTTTTGCCGAAATCAAAATTTTACTGTTTTGGAAGAAAAAAAAAAGTGAGGACCTATAATCTGAGAAATAAAAGAAATTTTAATATTTGTTTCCAAAGATCTCAAAAACGATCAATAAAAAATAAAAATGAAACCCCATTTTAAATTAGGCGTTTTGGTAATAAAGAGAAAAACTAAAAAGTTACTTGCAACATTTTCATAATCAAACAAAAAAACTAAAAAGTAATAACCAAAATTCCATTTTGACAACTGCTCTGACAGAAGGAAGAACGGATGGTAAAGAAATCAAAAAGCTTTTTTTTTCTTTTTTGACACTGTTTATTACACAGTCTTTAGATTACTTTTTCTTTCTTTTTTTAAAGAAAAATATTCATTAAATGCAACAATGCACAATTTATAATTTTCGATATTATTTTCACAGAACTTTAAAAAATGAAAGTAAAAACACCATACCACTAGGATTTAAATGGAAACTGTCGCCAAAGAATTTTAAAATATTTTTTTAATTTTTTAAGATCTAGGAGAACCGATGCATTTGCCTTTCAGATTATTTTAAATTATTTTATTCAGTTTTTTAAAATTCTTTTTTTTTGTGTACAAGAAAGAAAAAAAGTAAACTAAACATCAAGTTCATAATTTGGACAAAAGAATTCAATCATTTCCAGTGCCTAGTGTTTTATAATTGACAATTGCACTAAAAAATCTAACCAATAAAGAACACAAGAAAACAAAAGAAAGGAAATAAAACGAAATCCATGAGGATTCTTCATTGAAGAAGACGAAAGTATGACACAAATTATTTAAGAAATAATTAATTATACAATACAATGTATATTTGATTCTTTTTTTTAAATTTAACTTTTGTATGCAAAAAAGATGAAAGTTGATAATTTATTTAAATTTTTAACTGGATATTTACTTCAACCAAAAGAGTTACATTCCATATGAGAAAAAAAAAAGTATTTTTAATAAATAATTACAGATTTAAAAAAAATAAAAGTAAATTTGCTTATTGCAATGTTACAAGTACGAAATTTTTCAAAATTATTTATCAAGGTGTTTTTCTTTTAAATGAATGGACCATTGTAACACTCATATCAGGATATGCCCTCTAAAAAATGCCTGAAAATATCGTTTGTATTATTTCAGTAAAATACAGTTTCCTTCAAAAAAATGCTGTATGCAACAACAAAACTAAAAGCAATCAAAACTGAGGGACGTACAAGATAAAATAGTAAGATTTAGCAATAAAGCAATTAAAAAAAAAAACAAAGCAATTTTGTTCTGCTTGATTAACTAAGAATTTTAGAATGAAGAAATAAAAAGAATAAACATTGTCTTGGAAACCATTTCCGCCTTTAGAAATTCAATTATTTTCCATCTTTTGTAGAATGACAGACATATTATGCATAGATAAAATAAAATTATTAACTAGTTAGTTTTTTTAAAAATATTTGCATGCATTTTTTCCTTAAAAAGAAATTTTAAAAATATTTCTCTTAAATGACAGAACGAAAAAAAATAATACTCTGAACAAAAGTGTTTGTTTTTATTTACGTAACTAAAATTTTTTTTTAAATATTTACCTCCATATTATTTCAGGATGAAACGACAATAATATCAAACCACAAAAAAGTATACACAATAAATTTGGTAAATAAATTATGTGTAGATAATTTAATATTGTTTTAAACTTTAAAGTCAAAATGAAATACATTTCATTTTAATTTTCTCAATTAAAAAATTTAATACTATAAAAAAATGAATCTGTTTCTCTTAGGATACTTTGAAATCGAAATAAAATGTTGAAAAACTAAAATAATACAACTTACAAGAAAACCTTTTTTTTTATGCACGATTCAGTGATTTGTTTTAAAAGATTCAAGAGAGCAATGAATGAACCACACAAAGGAGACAACACTGCCTCCAAAGAAAACTCATGGACAGTCAAAATTCACTGAAAAAAAGATTTATTATCAAACAAACTCATTTTCTGATGATGAATGAAGGTATAAATCAGACATGGAAACAAATTTAAATAAAAATAAAATAATAGATTTATAAGATGAAGCTGAGTCTGAAATAACAGGGGTCGGTTCTAAAATGGGGGATCAGTTCGCATAAAAAAAAATGAAGGAAGAAAACAAAGAAAGAAAGAAAAGATTGGACGGCGGACAGTTAGGATTTTTTTTTTTTTTTGCCGTAATGAAAATAAAAGAACTTTCACGAAATTATTAAACTAATTAGCTTTAGAGACAGAAATAAAAGCTATTTAGAAAAAGATAGTTTTATTTGCGGAAATAACTGTACTGACGAATAAAAAAAAAAAGGATAAGTCAAGTAGCAGCAGTCGACATTCCCACACACCGGTGTAGGCTTTTTGGACTATAATTTAAATTGTCAACCCTCAAAACATGGTTATTATTAAATTAGGAAAATACATTAAAAACTTACCGTGACTACTGAATGAATATTCGGCCAGTCAAACCAAACGTTTATTTTCCTCTTTTTTTCAATCAGTATGAACCAATTCCGTCAATTATGTCTTAAATTAAAAATAAAGAAAAATCATCACGCACACAAACTAACACGGGGTTAGACGGTGGGTGATCACCGGTACACAACAATGGTACCCGATTTAGGAAAACAGTCGAGTTTCATAATTTATAAACTTCCTTTATACTAAACACGCTGAGATACTAACTAGATGTGCTTTTGTGTATCTCTAAATTGTTCGGTGCGTGCCTAGAGGGTAAATATATCAAAGAATCGTCTCTCAAGTGAGGCGAGCCGTCACTTATCGTCCATCTTGTACGTTAGCGGTGCGATCACCTGACAGCTGAGGGGCGTGGCTACACTCAATCACCTGACAGCTGAAGGAGGCGGGGCTTAGAGTGTCGTCGGACAGCAGAATAGCTATAAGCGCACACACACAGTCACTGAGAACCACTTGCCAGGGTTGATATATTACAATTATGCTATTGTTGAACATGTACACTCCAGTGATATGTTTCAAATGAAACCATGTGTTGTTTTTCTTACTAGTACTACTATTACTACTACAGTACCTGATATAGCATTAATACAACTGTTACCAGTTACAAAGTTAATAAAACTAGAAAATAAATTTTTCTTGTTATTTATTACTTTATTTTTAGTGACGGGATTTTCTTTTACATATGTCTTTCAGGACATGACTTCTCACAACATCCTGTTTTTTGTTACTCTTCTTGTTCTTTTACACTCCCCTTTCCCCTTTGGGGTCCTTGTTCTATCGTCCATTTGTTTGTACTTATCAACTAGATTATTTGTTGTTACTCCTCTGCATCTCTTGTTTTCAGTATATCTTGTGAGTATTAAATTCTCCAAACCTTCTTTTCTCATTATCTGTTCAAAATTTCAGCAACTTTAGGTAAGACGATAAACTACATCTGACAACAAGGCCTCTGATCAGGAGGTTTTGAGGATTGTGGAACCACCTCTTAATTGCTGGTGCTCCCAGGTCCACCCTGACCCAGGGTGGTAGCACTTGTTAGGGTCCCAGCTATGGGCAAATAGCTAACCCAAAACTGGGGTCAAAATGCTATGAAATTGTTAAAATAGGTTTTAATATCAGCAATACATTTTTGTAAAAAAATATTACCAGCAATACATTTTTGAAGGAAAATATTACCAGCAATACATTTTTGAAGGAAAATATTACCAGCAATACATTTTTGAAGGAAAATATTAGCAGCATTTTTGAAAAAAAAAAACAAACATTACCAGCAATAAAAATCTTGTTGGCATTAAATAAAATCCTTTGAGGTTGGTATGCTATAAAACAAAACAAACCTATCAAAATTTCAGTTGTCTCTTTCTGACTGTTACCAACATCTTAGTTATAGTATTTATTCTCTTTAAAACTTCCTTATTTTTCACATTTTCTGTCTATGGTGTTCTCAGCATTTGTTGGTAGAACCACATTTCTGTTGTATCAAGTATTGGTTTCATCTGTAAGGAAATAATCTAGCATTTACTACCATATTACAGATTAGACATTGCATAGCAGTTCAACATACTTTTCTTTGTTTCTAGAGATATGGATCAATTATAAAAAAAGTTTAGTATAGCAGATGAAGAAATTGAACACAGACTAGGCTATGCTAGATGTAATTTCACACAACATTACAAATTGCTACAAAACCAAAACATTAACCTAAAAACTTGAGTCATATTCTTAAATAACCTCATCAGATTGAGACTTTCCTATAGGAGTCATGCATGGTGCCAGACTTGTTCAGAAATATCTAAAAAGTCAGCTGTATACAACCACTTTCTCAGATCAGTGGTTAACAATGGCTTTGAACAAATAAAAACTGTAGGTCTTAGCATAGACCATACTTCTTCAAACCTCCTGGACTACAGAATCACTTTACTAAATAACAGTCCTGAAGAATTTCAACAACAGCAACAATTAAAATGGATAGTACATGCAGGTCAAAGAAAATAATGATATAATCAAGATGTTGACATTCTACAACATTTTAAACAAAAAATTAGTAAGGAAGCCCCCATCAATACTGGAAAGGGCAATACCAGTTTTTGCTGTTTTTTTAAAGTCATCTTTCACAGTGTATAATCTTAAAAAAGTAATATTTGTGATTGTTACTGATTATTGATAAGAAAGTCCACACTAATTGCTTATTTGTTACTGTTATATAATTTCTTATAAACAAGATAAAATTATTTATCAATGCGGTTTCTCTGCTGATTACAGGAATTAGCAAACTGCAAGAAGAAAGTTTTTGCTTGAATTTAAAAATCAGCTATAACTGATCATGTATGAAGGAAGAACAATAGCAAACCAACCTCTATGGAATTAAATTAAAAGACAGAACGTCAATGCAGAATAAGATAGTTAAAGAAATCAACAGATATGCCATGATTAAAACTTATGATCAGCAGATCAAGCATAAATATTAGTACCATTCTGGATGTCTTTCAGTTTGCATGTTAGTTATATTTTAGTGTGTAGGTTTTTACAGAGTAAGCCTCACTTCCAAATTTTTGTTATTTTTACCCATAGCTAGAGGGATGAGTTCAGCCCAATCCTAGTTTTGAATTCAGTGGCATCTTTCTCTGGTTTCTAAATTTTATCTTTAGTTTTCCTCAAAGGTAATAATTCCAAGTGAATACATATTGTCTCAGCTAGAATTCGAACTTTGTTTGCCAGTCCCATTTTTTACTTCTGACCTTGAAAATAACTAAAGTTGTTGAAAGCACTTGAGACAATGGACAGTATGGACATGTTTTGCACTCCTGTACTCCCACCAAACAGAAAAATGTAAGCATGCTGGAAAAATTAAATAAAAAATTAATTAAATCTTCCTTGCTTGTCATATTTAATGAAAATATATATATATATATATATATATATATATATATATATATATATATATATATAGTTTTCTAAAGAATTAATGAATTTGTTTTTAATACTTTTTTATTACTTCAAATGTGTATTTTATTAGTGGATAGATGCCCATTGTTATTTTTAGTGTTAACTGTGTGTATTACCTCTCCAGTATAAATTGAACCGATGTCCTAAGTTACTTCTACAAAGGTGAGATGATTTTCTTCATTAAGACTTCTCAAATAGATTAAATGTAATACACAATTTAAAGTATAAATAAAAGTAGGAGTATCTATTTCAAATATGAGTATCCACTATAATAATGTTTGAAGTTATATGTATACAAATAAAATAAGAATGAATCAAATATAAATTCAAATGTTCTCAACATTAATTTAAAGATAGGGATCAATACAATAGTAGAGCAATATTCTTTATGATAGGATATTACATGCAAACATGTAAATCTGCTACATAAATGCATTCATATTTCGATACATATCATTTCATCTCATCTGATAAGATGCAATGATATGTAGTGGTTTTACATATGTTTGCATGTAATAAACTATAATAAAGTGTGTATATATATATATATATATATATATATATATATATATGTATATTGTGTTGTGCCAAACAATTCTTCTTGTCAGAATTCTTCTTGCACATTTATAAATCTACTATTCATCCGTGATTTGAATACTGCTACCATTCATTTGTGCATTGAATACTTTCTGCTGATCTCATTTGTGCATTGAATACTTTCTGCTGATCTCAAGATTCTTAACAAAATTCAAAGAAGGGTCTGTAATGTCATTGCTTTAACTGGATGAATTTAAATGTACTACTAGATTGGCAAGTAGGTCTCAACATTTTACTATTGAAATAAACTTCAATAGTAAAATCTAGATGCAACCTTCAGTTCTATCAGGTCAACCCATAAGTTCTGTCCGAGTTTTGAATAAAGAAAACAAGTGACCAAATGTTATATTTAATTACAGATTCAATCAACAATGTATTTTCCCTGATTATCTATGACTTCCTTCCATCTATTAACAAGCTTACTAATTCCATTACTGTAAAATTCTTTTGGCTTTGATTCGAAGAACTCACAAATGTCAGTTTTAACCTCTTCCTGTGTTACAAAAGCTGTTTCTTCCAAATGATTCTGTAAACTACGAAACAAATGGTAGTCTGAAGGAGCAAGATCGGGGGAATAAGGTGGATGAGGAATTTTCTCCCAACCAAGTTCTTTGATCTTTTGTGACATGATTCTTGCTGTGTGGGGCCGCACATTGTCCTGATGGAACATCACCTCTTTTCGATTCACTAGAGCAGGTCTTTTTTTCCTCAAAGCTTGGTTCAAACGCTCTAATTGCTGACAGTATATTTGAGCATTAATTGTTGCATTAGGTGGTAAGAATTCAAAGTGGATTATTCCTTGGTGATCCCACCATATTGAAAGAAGAACCTTTTGTCCATGAAGTTCCCTTCTCGGCTGTGGCTGGGGTCCTTCCCCTTTACCAAGCCACTGTCTACGATGCTTAACATTTCGATAAAAGATCCATTTTTCGTTGCCAGTCACAAGTCTATCCAAAAAAGGTGAAACAAGTTGGCGAGAATGGAGAGAAGAGCAGATGTCAACTCGGGATTTGAGGTTGTTTTCAGACAATTCATGAGACACCCATTTTCCAAGTTTAGGAACTTTTCCAAGTTGACGATGAACAGTTGTATGGTTTGAACTGAGAACCACTGCCAATTCCTCAATTGATAAAGCAGGATTTCCTTCAAGAAGCTTTTCATCAAACTCAACTGGACGTCCGGTTCGATCTTCATCTTCAAGGGTGAAATCTCCACCTCTGAATTTTGCAAACCATCTTCTGCAAGTTCTTTCATTCACACATTCCTCTCCATAAACTGAGTGAATGTTTCTAGCCGCTTCAGCTGCCGAGTTTCCTTTCTTGAACTCATAAAGCATTATGTGCCTCAAATGATTCTTGGGTACTTCCATGTTAGCAGGGTTTTAATCAAACAAAATTTAATTTTATTGTTCTCTGAAATAAAATTTGATCAGTTTAAATGCATCTAAACATAAAAATAATGTTCAGCTCCATTAGACATTATAAAATACTCTTTAAATTTCGTTCATTTTAACAAAAAGTTAAAATTTGGACAGAACTTATGGGATGACCTGATATTTTAATAGCTTCTTTTCTCACACTTCTCCCTCCAGACTTCTTGCTTTCCTGAGCACCTACAATCTTCAAATGTTTAAATGCAATGTCAATTGCCATCATCTGTCTTCCTGAATCCAATTCCTTTATTGTCCTTTCTCCTAACTTCTCCTCACTAAAGTCTTTTCATTTTATTTTGCTTCTTGTAACCTCCTGCATCCTAGTGGCATTATTGCCTTGCTTGGGGATGGAATGATTTAAAATATATATATATATATATATATATATATATACAGGGTGCGATGGGTAAATTGTCGCCATTTCATATTTTTAATTCCACATGTGCATGTTGTTTGTTTTTGATTTTGTCAAGTACACAGTATAGTAGGGTCAGTTGAGCACCATCTGTGAGAAAAAGAGCACCATGATACAATTCACTCTAACTGAAATGTAGAAATGTTATGCTGTACTGCTTGACATTTGCACCAGAAGCTCTCATACAAACATTTTTTACAGTGTTTAGGTGTCAATTTGAAGACAGTGAAGAAGAAAGAGTTGGATGAGTCTAATAGTGATTATGTAGAGGTTTGGAGTGATGGTGGTATTAAGCCTCCATTCATCTTCCCACAGGGCCTCATACTCAACATGGAAGCCTACATCATGTCTTAAGGAGGTAGTGCTGTCCTGGGTCAAGCTCAAACATGTGGTGCAAAAAGTTATCAGCACAATAGGGATCAACAGTCAAGAATTTAAAAATGTTTTCAACAACAATAACAGGCTGGTTAGGCACCTTAAAGAAACAACATGAAAGCATTTTACTGGCTGTAATTAATAGCTCAAAACGGGTTAAAAACAAAGTAAAAAAAGGTGGCATTATTAGTTTTCACTTTTCAATGATCTACCTCAGGTGACAGTACGAAACATACTAAAAAGAAAATACGTAACTGAATTAATCTAACTTCTAAAAAGAAAATTGGTGTTTTTCCTTAATTTCAAGAAGGTCAAGAAGGTGGATAGTGGAAGACCCTATGTCTGGCAATAAGACTCTGCATCATGCCACATAAGCAGAAGAACCCAGTCATGGGTGTCAGACAATTTCTTTGACCACATCACCCCTTATATCTGGCCACCTAACTCCACAGACTGCAATCCCCTTGATTATTATGTGTGGGGTGCAAATGAGAGACCAACAAAACTCCTTGTAACAACAAAGATGAACTGAAGGCAAGGATTATGGCAGCATTCACCAACTTAAACAAGGAGACTGCCCAGAAGAGTTGCAGGAGATTCCAAAGTTGTCTGGAGGCCATGGTTAAAGCCAATGGTGATTTTATTAAATAAATTTACTCTTTAGTATTTCAAGATATTTTTGTGTCATTTTGGTAAATATATCTGTTAAAATGAGATGTCAGTTTTATTTTCATTTTTGCCTAATTTAGACAACAATTTATCCATCTATACCATATATATATATATATATATATATATATATATATATATATATATATATATGATAAAATAAAGAACAAATAGTAAAATATTTATAATTATTTTAGTAAAAATAAAATATGGTAAATGTAAAAACATTTCCTTACTTAATCATTTTAGCAGATTTAATCCATATTTTTCAAGTCACACACACACATATATATATAATGAAAATTTCTCAGCCTGACCTACTTTAAAAAATTCTGACCAAATGACTAAATATCATAATTTAAAGTTTTTTTTTAGTGCAGGGGTGAATGACTTTTTTTCACACACACACACATGAACCCCCACCACACCCTGATAAACTGACTCATCTGTTGTTTTCATTTACGAAAGTTCCAAAAAGATGAATTTTCTGAAATAAATTTGTATCAATTTTTGGAACTCAAATAAACTGATAACAAATAAAAATTTAATTAATAAAATTTTTGAAGTGAAAAAAATAAACATATTTTTCTGAGAGAACTCTGTATTACTTTTAGAACTCAAAAAATTAAGAAGAAATCTGTTTTTTGGAAACTGTTTGCTTTATATTGGTGCTGTCTATGGTGTAATATTTGGTTTGTATCTTTTGCTTTCATCAAAAAGCAATGTAAATTTTCATCCTCCTAAACTTTTTTAATCACCTCACCTCCAGCAAGGTGATAAAGTCACTAAGTTGCAAGAGGTTATTGAGTTACTGAGAGAGAAAGAAGCTGAGAAATTGTTACTGTGGAGAAAGAACAGGATTCATGGAGACAGATGAAGATGGTTGATGTTGCATTTTGGAAGATTGTAGTTTTCATAGAAAATATGCATCCTTCAACGGGAATCGAACCTGTATCCTATACAAACCGTCATTTAGCCTGACGTGCTATGACCTGTCAGCCACTGAAGACTTTCAGTTTTAGCAAAGTTTGAATTACTGCTTTTAAACACACACTTTTGCTGAAAAAATGTATAAACAAAAAATATAACAAAATATTTGTTGGATTTAATCCATTTCATATAATATGTATATATATATATATATATATATATATATATATAATCTCCAACTATTCAAATGTAATGTCAATTGACATCTCCAGTTGCCTTGATCTATCTACTATCCTTCTCCTCATCCTTTCCTCTATCACTCCTATCTGATCTTGCTCCAAATCTTCTGTAACCCCTTGCGCCCTAGTGGCTTCCCCGCCTTGCTTGGGGTGAAACGCTTAAAAAAAAATATATATATATATATATATATATATATATATATATACAAATCATATATTTCCACATATAAGGCAACCTATAGATAAGATGATACCCAAAAGCTAGGTAAATTTTCTTGATTTTATCTGGTATCCATAGTATAAGATGACCAGCTGGGACCCATATGACGAAACTGTAAATGCCGATGTGTATGATGAGCTCTTTGCATCGGAACCACATTTCTATTGCTTCAAGCTCCTCTTCAACTTTGAGGAGATTGTCTAGCACTGACTGCCATACAGAAGGACAGATATCAGATTGCGGTTTAGTACTTTGTTTACATATTCAATGATGAACAACAGCCAAAGTTTTCAAAGAAAACAATTGAACAAAGTTTACGATTCATCTTAAAGAAAGTAAATTTAATGTCTGTAAAGTCTGACTAAATTTATAAAAAGAATGATGATAAATGTAAAATATTTCATAAATCCAATAGCAAAAAAATAGAAAAACACTAAAGAACATTTAAACTATTTACATCTGATGAAAGTAACCATCTGTTAATAAAATAAATAGTCTTCAACCCTGTATTCTTTAATACATATATATATAAAAAATATGCATCATTGCATGTGTCCAATACATCTTACTGTTGCATATTAGGTGTCATGTTTCTTTAGGACATGGGCACCATAACTCTCCACAATTTCCTGTCCTATGTAGCTCTTAATAAATTTTGTCTTTTAGTTATCTCTTCTAAACCCTGTTCTGCCATCCATTTACTGAAGCTCACTAGATAGGTCATGTGTTGATTTTCTTTTGTCCCTCTTGCCTTCAATCTGTCCTGTGAGTATCAGATTTTTTAAGCCCTTTTTTCTCATTATGTGTCCTAGAAATTTCAGCTTTCTCTTTCTGATGATAATTATAATCTCTATCTATAAAAGGCAGGATGTGTGTGTGTGTGTAACGAATGCATGGCCACAATTTTCAGCGGATTTGCACCAAAATTTACATGCACATGTTCCAAGTTAGTGGGAAGGCCAAGACTGACTTTACATTTCCCAACTCCCATCGATAGTGGAAATAATCAATTTTTTCATGCTTCTACAGCAGTTTTCATGTAGTTTGCGGCCATTTTGTACTGGCCAGAGTGAGAGCCTATAGCTGGCTGCCACGAATAGGCAGGAAGATTCTATTGGCCAGCATGAGAGTCAACAGCTGACTGACATGAATGTTAACTAGCATGCTAGCATTCAAAAAAATTCAATAGCTGCATTCATCACAAGTGGGAAAAATTTAAATCTGCATGGCACTTTACTCCAATTGACTCATTTGCTTGCTTAAACTCAACGTTGATTCTGATTCCGCAGAACTGGGTTGGGTGTGAAAAAGTATTTGTTGTTAATATTCTTTTTTTCATTCGGTTTTTCCAGTTATGAGTCCTTTTTTAAAGCTGATCATTTTGTGTTAATTTTGTTTAGTTCTTTTTTCGTAACAGATTTAATGTTTAGTATAGAGCTTAGAAAAAATTTGCAGTGTGAGATAGGCAAGAAGTAAAGCATGTAGCAACATCAGCATGGCAAAGGGCACTCTTTTAAAGGCAAGGAAGGGCAAAAATATTTTAAATCAAGTGATAGTGATTGCTGTATGAGTCGTATGATTTTTGAATCAAGCAACGCCAGGCCATGCTGCTAGTTATCTATAAGAGTTACGTAAAATACTTCTGATTTTCTTTCTTTCACTTTATTTTACTTTTTTTCCTGCTCCTGAAGATGACTCATGTGAGTCGAAAGCTTAGACACCTACCTTAATTTTTAATATTTTTTTGCATCTGCAGTATCCATGTTTGTAAAAAGTGATTCACAGTTTGGGAAAGATGATGGATAAACTCAACAGACTTAGAATGTCTTTTTTAATAAGATATGTTTAAAAGAACAATTGCTACCTAATTATACTATATGTATTATTATATATATATACTAGTAGGCAACCATTTATCTTGTGAGATAAAGGTAGCACCCAGTTTGGTCAAAATTCAGTCCTTTGGTGATGAAACTGGAGTGAACTCTCCAGGTCGCAGACATGTACAATGGTAAATGGAGGCTGTGAACTGCCCAGATTACATGCACCACACTCCCAGCTATACCAGCAAGATCCAAAGGAATACAAGGGATTACATTTTGGGATGGCTTGGCTGCAAGAGTTACCAGAAAGTTGTCCGTGTTGACAGCCAACTGCCTTTGGGGCTCCATTTTCATAGCCATTTCTGTGTTTGGATATGACTACAAGGCAGTAGAGGTTTAAAATCAGGGTTTTCCTTCCCCTAGACACTACCTGTCAAGCATCATCAATGCAATATATATATATATATATATATATATATATATATATATATATATAATTACAGTTTTAATATTTTACATTATTATGATCCACTTGGATTTATATACCAACAGATTTATTACCTGTACTATATATATATATATATAAGTGTGTGTGTGTGTGTAAAAGAAGATAGAGAATCCTGACAAAGTTTTGAAGAAATATAACAAATGGGAACTGTTTCATTGAAACTAGATTTGATTACACATTTTGCTTTTCTAGGCTTCATCAGACCAAAAAATGAAAAAAACAAATACACGTAAATACACACACATTTCTTTCTTTTGTTTTTTGATCTGAAGTCAAGAAAATTAAATGCATCATGTTCTTATATATATATATATATCTGTATATGTATATATATATATATATATTACTGAATACACATAATATTCAACATCAATAACACTACTCAGAGGTAACACTTTGCTTTTGAAATTCTTTTAAAATCATTTAATCATCAGTTACTTGCCATTACCTGAAGAAGTACAATAAAAGTATTGAAACATGTAAGCTTTTGTGTAGCAACTTCAACATATTTTTATTATAACCTCTTACACACAAGTCAGATAGAAAACTTCTATATCACAGATTAGAAGTCATTGCAAAACCTTCAGCATGTCTTGTAAGTGGCCTGATGATTGTGTTTAGCATAAAACAGTCTGTCTCCTCTGAATGTTGACTCCACTGTTCACTCATATATATATATATATATATATATATATATATAGTTTCAATGAAATGGCCCCCATTTGTCATATTTCTTCAAAACTTTATCGGGATATATGTATGCATATATATATATGTATGTATGTATGTATGTTTCATGTATATTTATATGCCATTTGTAGTTTATTATAGATCATATCACAAATAGTCAATAGTATTTTACATATTTTTTGTATAGAAATAGAGCACACAGACTCATATATATACTTATTTATATACTTATACTTGAGTTTTCATGAGGAGGAAAGAGGACTTAGAAAATTTAACACTTACAGGACATACTGAAGTTGTTGTGATGACTTCTAATTTGAAATGTAGAAGTTCTTCATCTGTGCCATGTGACAACTCACTTATTAGTAGCCATTCATCTCTATACAAAATAGGGCAAATCCATTTTACTTATGTCACAACAGAAAGCTAGAGGGACAGAGGAAAGCAGCACATAACCTACTTCACGAGCTCGTATAAATGGTTGACTGAACAGAGATTAGGAGATATAGTAAAATGATAAACATTAGTAAGAACTACAAAAGACAGGAAATTGTGGAGAGCCATAATTGCCCACATCCTGAAGGGACATGACAAATAAAGGAGTGTGTAATTTTTTTTCCTATCACTATAAATTAAGCACATCAGATCACAAATATCGACATAATTTTTTTTAAATAAAAATTAATAGGGGTCCAGTTTCTTATATAAATTCATTGTAAATTGATCCCCTCTATGGAAACCAAAATAAAATGTTTATATGTGATTTTTAAAATGTAAAAAACTTTAATTATTTTTAAAATTCATAATCTGGAGTTCTTAATCGATAGGAATATATGAAAGAAGAATTATGAATTTCTGAGTGATTGTGATAAAAAACAACTGAAATTAAGATGAAAGAAATAATAATAAAAAATTATATATACACTTATTTCCCAATACTTTTTTCTTTTCTTTATTTTTGTATATATATATATATTTTTAAAAGTGCTTCCCAAGCAATACTGAAGCCATCACCTGTGAGCTGGATTCCTTGCTTTGTGGCAGTTAATTTTTCATTTAATGTATATAATGAAATAACTTTATTATTATTGAAACAACAGAAAACAAGCATTTCCATGTAGATATGAAAAGTAAACATTAAATAATAGATAAAATATGAGTGTTGCAGAGAAAGACCCTCAAACCCGTTTGACAAAAACGTGTTTATCTCTAAAATACCTACTTCACTCCACGTGATATCTGTTTTGCACAACCCCTGGGTTGAAGTAGAAACTTGTCATTACTAATACTCTAACTTTTTTATCATTTTCTTATCAACAGCAACAACTAAAAGGGATAGCACATTTAACTGGAACAGAAGATAATGACATAATTAAAATGTTTATGTTTCAGACTACTTCAAACAAAAGGTTATAAAGGAATCCCCCCCATCAATACTGGAAAGAACAATAACAGTGGAAATGAAAAGAACTATTTTAATAAAAAATTATTTTAACAGAAAAATTTTATAAATTGAACTAAAAGTATCTTTGGTTGCTTGGTCAATGAATGCCAAATATTTCCTTATAAGGAAATGGTTAATATTGTCATTACTATTAGTAATGAGGAGAACAGATATTATACATTGATCCCAGCCCAGTGTCCAGGGAACTCTAGTAATACTGGCTGTTCAGTCAAGAAATGTCAAATGTTTCCTTATAAGCAAATGTGTAATATTGTCATTACTATTAGTAATGAGGAGAACAGATATTATACATTGATCCCAGCCCAGTGTCCAGGGAACTCTAGTAATACTGGCTGTTCAGTCAAGAAATGTCAAATGTTTCCTTATAAGCAAATGTTTAATATTGCCATTACTATTAACAATGAAGAGAACAGATATGTTGTCAAGTAGCTGAGAAATCTGAATAACATTTTTATCACTTAAGGCTTGGATTCCCAAAATGGGTGGTACAGCCCAACTCCTAGACGGCATTTAGGAAACAGGTCCTTCTGAGCTAGAACACACATGCCACCCGCCCCATATATATATATATATATATATATATATATATATATATATATATAGAGAGAGAGAGAGAGAGAGAGAGAGAGAAAGAGAGAGAGGCTTCAACCATGGCCCCCAGATGATTTTCGAATCTCTTGCAACTCTTCTGGACAGTTTCCTTGTTTAAGTTGGTGAATGCTGCCATAATCCTTGCCTTCAGCTCATCTTTGCTTGTGTGACATGGTGCAGAGTCCTGTTGCCAGACAAAGGGTCTTTCAGGCAGCACTACCACCTCAAGGCATTTGAGGTAGGCCTCAATATTGGGTCTTAAGCCCCATGGAAAAATGGATGGAGACGTAATGTCGTCATCACTAATGATCACTTCAAACACCACAATGTTGACTTTATATATCATCAAATTATTTCTAAATCCTCTGCTCTATCCTCAGATTGACACCCAAACACACTGAAATGTTCGTATTGGAGCTTCCGGCGTGAATGCCAAACAATACAACAGGCCGTTTCCAAATTTCTGGCGGAGTGAATTGAGTCATGGTGCTTTTTTTCTCACAGACGGCGCCTAACTGACCCTACTATACTGGGCAGTCAGCAAAATCAAAAACAAACAACGGTTATGCGCGAAATTAAAGATATAAAATGGCGACAATTTACCCATCATGTGTGTGTGTGTGGGGGGGATCTTACCGGTGGGCGGTGGGAGGAGAGTTTCAGTCTGCACCCCGCCAACGGCTCCTCGCGTGAGTTTTTCGTGCTGAGGTTCGATGATGCCCGGTGTCAAATCCTTGACTGTATGCCCTAAGACTCAAGTAGGGGGTGCCTACCCCAGTCTCGCTTATCGAAACACGGATCCACATTCACACCAGCTTGTGGGATTGTATGGCGCTTGTACAACGAAGTTAGCAGAGACAATTTCAAAAACTAAATTTTTATTTCATTTTTTGATTGTATGCCCTCTCGATATGGATGCCTGGGACCGTCGCACGCTTCCCCCGCACACTTCTGCACGCTACTGTATACACGTTTATATATGATAACCTAAAAATGGATTTGGACTGGCTTTATAGTTTAAAGAACATTTGGCTCATGATTTATTTTTCGGCGATTTGATTGAAAGAAAGTTTTTATTTTCAGTAAAACGTGACACCTCCCCATTTCATTGTCATGTCAAGTTTTACGGAAACCTTTTCAAAGAAGCTTGGTTTGGGATAATGGTTAACGAGGCTTGGCCATTAATATGTAGTGTGTTCAAATAATAATAGTAATAATAATAATGACTGCCCACTCGTTTACGAGCACACCTGCCTGCCGTGGGAACCTGGCCAATTCCTATTCTTGACGCCTGCTCATCTGTACACATTTGTGTTTGTTTAACATCCACAGATGGTTTATACTGCAACTATGCTGAGCAGACCTTAGTTACAGTTTCTAGGAGAGAGCGTATTATCTGTCTTGCTCAACAGTTTGAACAAGGCCAGTACACCCAAAACCTCGGTCACGGTGCCTTCTGACGTCATACTCACACAACCATCGACGGCTTCTGAATAGTTCGTCTACCCAGTTTCATTCACAAGATTTGGGTCAACCCGCGGGGTATGGTTTTCAAGTACTTTTCAATGGTGCTGCTCATTGGAATCGCCTCTCCAGGTCGATAATTATTCCTGAAAAATTACTCATGGTGTGATGCGAACTCGGATCTCATGGTCGGAAAGCGAACTTTCTAATCACCAGACCACACGTCCATTCAAATATACAGTGTAACCCGGTTATAAGAGAGTTGTCGGGACCGGAGAAAAGTCTCTTATATCCGGGTTTCTCTTATATCAGGGTTTGATCATTTTTGTTTAGGTAAGTATGGAGACAATTTGGGACCAGAGAAAATCTCTCTTATATCCGGGTTTCTCTTATATCCGGGTCTCTTATATCCGGCTTACACTGTATGTAAAATACAAAATTCGTCAGTGATTTGATTTGTCGTAAAACTGACCAAGACTAAAGAATTCCCGAGAAGATAAAAAAGCTGGTTTGCGTTTTCTTATGCATGCCAACAAGATTTAAGACCACTTGATTTCTACTGAGAAATTCGTCTTCTGTCCATACCATGATATCCAGTTAATAGACGAAAACCAAAAAGAATATCACGCAATTATAAGTGATACGTTAGTTGATGTTTGCAATTCAGTCTCTCGATGATGGCAACTTTATTTTGCTGCACAAGGAGAATATATAAATTTATTTCTGATCTCTAAAAATATTGTTGAGGGTATCATCTACCATTTCTGACCTCAGAACCAGCAACGTCATAGATTATTATCGGCTCAAGAAAAAGCATCATAGAAACAAATTATGGCAAAATGTTAGAAACAGTAGAACACTTTTACACACACCTAGAGAAATTAAGTCAATCGGATGAAATATCTATGACGTAATAGGTAAAGAGGCATTGCAGCTATGGCAGTTAGGTTTAACAACATTTGACCATGAAACACTATTTCTGAGGTGGCAATAATTATTCTATTTTTTTTCTCGAGTAACAGTAGCCAGCATATACCAGGGATATATGTAAGCGGACACCTGCAGCAAGAACAAGACCACTGACGAAAAAACATGGTAACAACACAACAAATGCGGAACATTTCATCAAAGCTCAACCCAGTGTACATAACATTCCAAGGAGGTTTTTAGTTATCGACCAACGAAGGTACCATTATTTACGCCACTGTATTTATCGCTAAATCACGTTGAAACACCGGTTCCTGTACGATCATCGAAGTTAAGCAACGTCGAGCTTGGTCATTACCTAGATGGGTGATCGATTGGGAATACCAGTTTCTGTAAGCTTGGATGTGCAGGTGGTGTAATTGATTATTGTTCGGAATTGTTAATCAGAGAGCCGAGTTCCAATTCCCGCTGGGTTCGTTACATTCACTTACGCGAAAAGGGAAAGATATGAATTCACCCCCCCCCCCAGCTATGGATTTAATTAGTAAAATTTGTATCACCAAATCATTATTATCTCCAAAAACAAATTCTTACAATCTTAAAATATTTTCTGGTGTTAAATAACCAGCAAAGGGTTGATAAACCGTAGAAAATGAATGAATGAATCAATCACCTGGACCAGAATTTATGACATACTTGTGTTGTTGTAGGGGTACATCTACCCGGTAGGCAATCATAACAGCGAATGTCATTTGGCTGAAATCTGGCTTCGCCGAAAGCGTTGAGTCGAATACCCACCTTGGCGAATGGTTCGTGAATAAAATCGATGTAATCTGGTAATCTGATCTACCAGACATCCTCAAGCGGAAATTCTTTCGAGCCACTGTAGAGGCGGTGTTAATATATGCTACCACTGTCTGAACATTAACTAAAACCGTACTGTCTAAGTTTGATTGAACCTACACTCAGATGTTGAGAGCTATACTTAACGTCTCATGAAGAAAACATCGAACTAAATCGCAGCTCTATGGACCCATCTTTGATAATTCTACAATCTTACGCGAACGCAGAATTTGATTTGCAGGATATTGCTAGCGAGCAAAACAAAAACTCGTGTGTGATCTGTTCTGGACACCTAAACCATGGATCAAGACGAGTTGGTCATCCAGCAACCACCTATATTGACCAGCTATGTTATGACACAGAATGCCTTCCTAATGACCATCCAACCTTGATGCAAGGTCATGATGTTTGGCACGATAGACTTATGAATGTCCGAGCTAACTCGACCGAATAATATAATAATAATAATAATAAGTGCTTTTAAAAAAAAAAAAAAAAATATGTATCACTTAAAAATTACACCAGTTAATTTGATTGTTGTTTATTTAAGATAATCATTTTTTTTTGCATGAATTTACCACCGAAGTGTTCATTCACGTAATAAATTGTTTAATATTTGCTTAATAGTTTGGTTTTATTCGAGGGATATTTAAAAAAGAGTAAAAAATGATGAAAAATAAATTCATTTAAATATTTTACTTATCCAAAATACATGCGTAAATAAATTAAATATTTCAAAAGGACTTCTGTATTAATTCAGATTAGAATTTTTTTGCAACATGCATCAGTGTTTATTAGTGTTGAAGTTTTTTGTCGAGCTTTACAAATTCTATGTTTCGTTCAATTTCGCAAACCAATCGTTGAAATTTGAATAAGCTGATTTGTTTGGAAAAATGCTTTGACAAAAAGCCCACTTCGCGTGTAGCGGACCGGGGGGGGGGTACGTGTTGTTAAATTAGGAACACGTGCGTTTATTCCTGCTAGAAGAATGTCCACTACAAGAATATGGTGGACTCAGAGATTGAATACACCATAAATAAGTGTAAAGAAAACCAACAAGACCGATATATATATATATATATAAACAAATATATGTATTAAACAACTAAATTTACAATGGACATAGACATTTGTGTTTGTGTGTGAACGTAAAGAGTTTGTATTTTGGTGAATGTTCGTGCGTACGTGTATGTTTGTATAATATTCATGGCGTCTCCCACAAATGGGAAATCGCAATCTTCTGCGAGAGCTTACATTGTCGATGTGTTCGCTGAAAACGAAGAAATGAAAAAGAGAACGAGGCAAGAAATCGCCCAGTATTTATAGTGTAGGGAGAGCGTCCCCTAGTGAACGGTCAGGAAATTAAGGAGGAGTTAACATCGACACGTGATTTTTACGCATCCTAGTAAAATCAACTGTACTTTATACCCCCTTACCTGTTTGCACTTCTCCACAAAATTTGGTTTTGATTGGTCAATGTATGGCTATTTTAGACAGACTAACGGAAGTTGCAGAATTTTATATATAGATTACTCTTTTTATTCATTTAATATTTATATGTTAATCGTTTTTTTACTTATATTTTATTTTCCTTACCAGACAAAAAGCAATAATTTTCCTGGTTTAGAATGATTTCAACATTAAATAATCCTCTTGAACAAACCAAACTTCTTTGTTGCCAATCATTCATTATCGCAAATAAGCAACAATCAAATTAACGGATGTCATTTTTAAGAAAAGTACCATTCAGATATAGAGGTTATCCCCCTTTAATTTTTTACATTTTGATTTTTCGGTGAAGTGAGTCATTCGACGAAGTGAAGATTCGATCTAACGCTTTCGGTGAAACCAGTTTTCAGACAAATGACATTCGTTGTTACGAACCGGACTCCATCTACATATACAGGCACATTCTAAGTCTGTCCATAACTGAGTAGTGTTTACTATTTACATTATTCGGACTATTGTCCTCATCTTTTTCGCCATATTTATTACAACGTTTCGGCCGTTGTACGCTCCGGCCTTCTTCAGGTGGTTGGAATGTCGAACTGAACACTTTATTTCGCTCACTGGGGTAGACTGTTCTAGTTCCGCGTGCCATGTTTAATGGATGTCAGTTATCAGTTATCTCCTGTTAATTCCCCTCTGCAAGTTATCCACTGCCTTAACCGGGTATTGAACTCATACTATTTGGGTCATCAATGAGGCTATTAGTTTTCTTCAGAAGTGCTAATTAATTACCAAATAACATCCGAAAATTCCTATGAATTTTTGCTGATAAGAAATTTTAAAATTCTCCATTAATTGAAAAGTTAGATAATTAATTTCAAATAGAAATAAAAGCCGTTATTTTGTTAAGTACATCTCTAAAAAAGCTATAAATTTGAAAATAAAAGAAAAACGTATTTGACACAGGACCTCTAGAAAATATATATTATAGTCAATCTGGAAAATGTTTTGGAAATTTATAAAATTATATAATAAATATTACAGAACAAGAACTTAAATAATTCCATTAATTAATGCGAAATAACTTCTGAAAACTCAACTATCTGAAACTTAAGGGAAATTTTACAATTAACGTATTTAAAAATACAAAAAAAGTACAAAATAACCTAAAATATCCATATGTAAATCTAATGTTTTCTGCTTGAAATTAAATATCTGAAATTAATATAAATAATTTCAATATTAAAAATATAAGTCTGTACAGCCATACTAATGAAAAAGCATTTGACAAATGATATTAAATTGGAGGACGGAAATTGGGGGATTTTCATCATGGCAATGCTATATATCGCTTTTATTTTTATTTTTTTTTTAAACTATTTTGCGGGGTTCAAATAAATTGTATAGTTATTTTACCATCAGTTTCTAAAACAACTTTAATTATTTTTAACAATCGTGACGTCCTAAATAAAAATCGCAAGGCAAAAGCAAACCTTCTTTGGGCAAAGTAAATGGACAATTTAGTGAGTTTACATTTTTGGGATGAAGAAAATTAGCGTTGTGTCGTTGTGGTGTTGCGCATGGACTTGATTGAAGGATGAATATGTTGTTCAGTTGAGTGGTGAAACACCCGACATTTGAAAGGACTTATTTCGGAAATTATCCAGCTTTTAGTTTGATGGGAAGATGGGGTTCAAAAGAGTTTTCTCCATGACTTACATATTGCTTGAAAAATAATTTTATTACTCTCTCATAGTGCCTCCAAATATTTTGGAAAGGTTTTAAACTCACAGAAAAAGTGTCATATTAATTTTAACATCAAATTAATCTTTTTTCTTATGGTTATTTAGTGTTACAAACAAATAATTAAAATAAAAAAGGGATTTTTTTAGAAACACATGTTAACTTGCACTATTAATTAAACTATTACATGTTTTAATGTTGAACCCAAATACAAACTAAAATATTTGCTTCCAAAGGTAAATATTTTAAAAGTAAATAAATTTGATTGAATTTATCTTTTTTACATCATACCGCAATTAACAAAAACACAAAACCCCACAAAAAACTCGATCTTTAAGAAGCTTGTTCTAACTTTAATAATAGCCCAAATTTAAACTTGTTAAAGGTATCAAAATAACGTGAAAGTCTAAAGATTAAAAAATATTTTAAGAAATAAAAAATAAAGCTGAACTAAGATTCGATCATTTCTGTCGTTTAAATTGTTTATGAATGCAAAAACACAAACTTTTATTATTTATAAATGAAATGACACTCGTTAACTGACACAGAAACACAAACTCACACGCAGACATTGTGTCGGATAAAGATTCAACTTTCTTAGACAGTGTTGCGGGCCGGTTTATGCGTTAAGCGGTATGTCTCCTGAAATGCCCACAACATGTCAGAATCAGAATGTGAATCCACGTAAAGAAATAAAAAGGAAACGACAAGAACCAATTACAAACAAATGATAATGTATTAACAATAAAGGGTTACAAGTGACAAAGCAAAGATGTGTGTGTCAAATGAATGTGAAAATCTTTTTGGTTCAAAGTATATGTAGTGAGTGAATGTGCGTACGTACGTGTGTGCATATTGTACATGCGTTTCCCAAAGGGAACGCGTTTTCCACGAGAGATTACATTTTGACGAATAAGCCGATAAGAGAGTGAGAAAAAATATCGCCGAGTATTTATAGTCCTGAGAGCGTCACCTAGTAGCAGTTTCGAAAATTAGGAGGAGTTAACCCGATAAGTATAGCAATTTGTCTGCCAAAAAATGTAATCTTTAGCTTTGAATCAGATCAAAAGAAAAGATTCTGCCATCGTATTTTAGTATTAACCCGCTTAAAAAAGAAAAGAAGTATACCCCCCCCCATATACACTCAGACGGCATACCTTCAAACTTGAATATTTTTATTTTATTTTAGGAGTAGCAAAAGGGGTGGATTATCACTCTCTTGAATAAAATGAAGTGGTTCCCTCACCCGCCCCTTTTGAAAAAAAGGGATTCCTCCGCTCTAGCAAACAAATGCGTGCCCCAGGAGCGCGTTCCTTTCAGGAGGGCTTCTTAAAGCCCCGTCTTTTATGACCCAGTAATGAGCTTGAGTAAATGGATGTCGGGATAAGGGTTTAGATGGAATAACGAAAAGACAAAACTTATTAAGAGCTACAAAGCACAGAAAATTATGGAGAGCCATGATCGTCCATGTCCTGAAGTGATACGACACATAAAGATATTCATATTATACAGTGAACACTTCAGCTCAAAATTCAGCTAATAATTTTGTTAGGCAGCAGACTTACTGATCCACGATTGTATATATGCATACACACATACACAATATAATGTCTTTGTATCTATTCTAAGATTCAACTTGGTGATGTTTACAACTACAAATGCTGACAAGATAATATTTTTCATTTTAAATCATTTGTCGGTTAATTACAAATAAAACCTGCAATACCTTTGTGGTTGAAAATTCTGTCATGTTCTTGGCTCATATCCAAACAGAAAACTAATATATCACATAAATTACTCATTCTTGTTGCTATAGACAACTGAGTGAATGAATTTATCACATTCAAGATATCACAAAGATAGAGCCAATTTACTTCAATGACAACGACCAATGTTTATCGTTCCAAACGTTGATGACCTTGCGTAACGAGGACACCAAAATTGTCCATCTTGAGCAAGAGGTATATCTTATCTGGATTTGTAAAGAAATATATAATCCGATGTAAAATTTACCAGATAAACCAGGATTCGATTTGATAAAAAGAAATACCGACCTTTGGTTAAAAATAATCTCTAATGATTACTTCAAACAGAAATAACGTGTATGGAAAACTTTAAATCAGTAGTTCGAATATTTTTCTAGCTACCACCTCTAGCTCCCAAGCCACATCCCGCAACTATCCCTCTACACTCATATGAATCCACTTTTTCCTTGGTATTAAGTACACTGCAGATTTGAAGCAACAATTCATCTAACACTGTTAACATACATACACAATTCGTTTTTTCTAGATGCTGTTAGATAAGATGTTGCCAGACAAACATCCATGGCTATATCGCTATACCTACAAACCTAGTGCATTAGCTCCTGTAGATTATATTTTTGTAGCATATACGTGTTCCTTAAGCGTAAGCGACTTCAATTTTGTCATAATAGATTTTGCAAAAATAAAATAGAAATTATTACTTGGCTCTAATGCTGTTCTACCGCCTCTCGCCTTTTCTTTAAAAAACGTATTCTGCCCTCCCCTTTTTGCTAAGTGCCCTCTGGATCTTTACACCGCCTCCGGGTGTGGGGTCGCTCCTGCCCATTTTGGGAATCCAAGCTCTTTGATAAAAATGTTGTTCAGATTTCTCAGTCACATGGCAATTGGCAACAAAAAAGTTACTGGTTGCAAGTGGTTTCACAAACCTCTTAAAATCAATACTAAGACAAGTTGACGAAGGACGAAAATAAAACCTGACTGTAAATGGCTTATTAAACTATAGCCAGGAGAATTTTTGTCGGAATGATTATATGCTTTGCTATTCAGATCAGCATACTCATCTTGGGTATTATAGTCACAATGTTTCGGCTGTTGTAACTTCCAGCCATCTTCAGGTGTTTATCTTCTTACTCGGTAAGCCACCTGGAATTTTGAACCGATCCGTTTAATCTATGGCGTAGTGGAGTAAAGCATTCATTGAATATCTGGTTCTGGCAGTGATGTAATGTCACATATTCTGGTTCAGTGGAAGACAGAAAAGTGACACAAAAGGGAATAAAACCTGAACAGAAAGGTCGAAGATGAGGAACGGAAAACTGACACAGTCTGTCTCTATTATGTCAAGGGCTTGTCAGAAAGGATTCAGAAGATCTGCGGCCCAAACAATATCAAAAGAATTTTCAGGAGCGGTCCGACCTTGTGGGAAAAATCTCTTCATCGTCAAACCTAACACAGAGTAAGACATGATCATAAACTGTATAGTCCTCCCTTTGCAGTTGCAGTAATGAATATAAAAGGGAAACGATTCGTAGTTAAGTTTGAGACAATGAAATCAAGCATGGCTGGTGATGTATGGAGGGGAAAATATGATATAAATAAAAATACTAGACAGAAAAGAATACAGGAGAGATAGACGTCTGAAGGAATCACTGCATATGCTAAGCTATGAGGGCTTCCTCAGTAGACCTAGCATAAAAATAGATACCATACAGGAGCCATTAGTAAATAAGTAAAGAGAAATGACAACAAAGCCTCAACGGCATCAGTAAGAAAATAGAAGATCTGGTGAATGCAGTCAAGCGTGAAAACATCAGAAAGAGCAACAGAGTCAGCATCAGGCAGCAAAGAAAAATATTAAGTTTAAGGCTCGAAGTTCTAGGTTCAGAATTATATCACGCGACAATTCTAGTGAACTGAAGCATTGGCTCGTAAAATTGGTGGTATACTAATTGTGAGTTCGATCCCTTGACCGGGTAGTACCAACTTAGATGAAACTGGGTGAGCAATAACTGAGTAGTTCTAAATAAGAACGAAACGGAATATCCCTAAACATGAACAGAGGCTCGATAAAAATATACTCGTTGAGTAAATAAACAATCTGAAGGTTTCCCGGATCGACATACACTGCCGAAACGTTGTGATAATAAAACAAGTATGAGGACATTAGTCTGAATTTAAATCAAGTGCATCATAATAACTCTTCATCCGAGAAAGCCAGGAAAAAGAAACAGGTGTAAAAAACTTGTGAGTATTTTAACTGATACGAGTTATCTCCCTTAAGCATGGAATGCAGAATAACAACAATCTTAATTGAATAAAGGGTCGACTCGTAATTCCAAGAATTCGTTCATGCTTAGAATATTGCTGTCATATATAGTCCGGTGCTCCTGCTATCTATCTAGAGCTCCTCGATAATATGCCAAAGAAGCAATATTATTTGTCCCGATCTGGCATATTGGCTTCAGTCACTTTCCCACCGTTGTAAGGTTGCCTCACTTTGCCTTTTCCATAAATACTTTCATGGTTATTGTTCGGATGAGCTCTTAACTATGGTGCCTAGACTCTTCGAATTTAAGCTCAGCACTAGACTGGCGTCAAGATCTCACCAATTGACAGTTGAGTAGGCTAGATGTAACCGTAAATTCTATGTTAACAGTTTCTTTTCTCACACTATTCGGTTGTGGAACGCTCTTCCGTCTCCTTGCTTTCAAACCAACTTTAATCTTTCAAAATTTAAATGCAATGTCAATCGCTATTTACTGTCCTCCTGATTACTCTTCTTTTGTTGTTGCTCCTTAGTAATGTTTCTGTTTCTAACTCTTCCATACCCATTAGGCGTCTCAGTAGCTTTACTGCCTTGCTTAGAGTGAGCTCCATTAAAAAAGAATACAGAATATAAAGACAGACACCTGAAGAAGACTGAAGGGTAAAATGACCGAAAGGTTGTATACCCACCGCCATGAACATGTTGGCCCGAATAGCAAAGACTATAAGCACGAATATTCATAAAAACATAGTTAACTGTTAGCACCCTTCTACCCAGACGTCATTAAGGTAAAAAATAAATAAAGAAAGAAAGCTTGTGAAGTAGGTTTTTCGAACAATATTGCCAGTAATGGTAATCTCATTCGTTCCACCTGTCTCTACTCGCACACCTGCTTTACGCCACTTGACTACAACACTTCCCCCACTTTCTGTTCACCCAGCGCCTTTTTCATTCTGTCGATGCTTAACAGTGAACGGTATTGAAAGAAAGAGTAAGATGGTGATTGAGGAATCATGCAGTATAACTTTATAGACCGATGATGATATTGCACAGAAATATATGCGCTTCTTACAAATAGCATTATACATTCTAAATATGCACATGGCTAATATTGCATTTTTATGTTTACTAATTTGCTATGTGTAAAATACACATAGCCAAATATTTGTAGCAACATTATTAATGCCTGTAATTACAAAGACGGTACACTTCTTACAGCGAACAACATATTGAGATGTGTGAGAGAAATGTGTGCAGTATTTATAATAGTAACAAACTAATCATCATTTATGTGCTTTCAGTATGCGAATGATCTTGGCTCTCCACATCATTCTCTCTCTCGTAGTTCTAAGCAACGGTTGAGTCTATACAATCCCTCTTTGTTCCTGCACTGCTATGTGTTCACACCAACACATAGGCAATCATGGCTCTCCACATTATCCTATCACTTGTAGCTCTAAGCACTGTTTGATTGTATACAATCCCTCTTTGTTCCTGCTCTGCTATTCATTCAAACAAGCACATAAACAATCATGGCTCTCCACATCATCCTGTCCCTTGTATCTCTAAGTAACTTTTGACTCTGTACAGTTCCTCTTTGTCCCTGTTCTGCTATCCAGTCAAACAAGCACATAGACAATGATGGCTTTCCATCACTTGTAGCTCTAAGCACCGTTTGACTATACAATCTCTCTTTGTTCCTGCTCTGCTGGCCATTCACACAAACACATAGTCGATTATGTCTCTCCACATCATCCTGTCCCTTGTAGCTCTAAGCAAACTCTTTATCAACCCTCTTTGTTCCCGCATTGCTATCCATTCACACAAACACATCGGCGATCATGGCTCTCTATACCTTTTTGTCCCTTGTAGCTCTAAGGAACGTTTGACTCTATACAATTACTGTTTGTCCCTGCTCTGCTATCCATTCTCATGGACAATCATGGTTCTCCACAATTTCTTGTCCCTTGTAGCTCTAATCAACGTTACTCTTTATCCCCACACTAACCCTAAACAACATTTGAATCTTTACCACTCTTCCTTGTCTATTCTATGCGTTGTTATTCATTCACACAATAGCGGTAGAGTAAAAAGGGGCCTTCAACGTATCGTACGTGGGAAAGTGGTTGTAGGGTGGAAAACAATTCATCGCTCACAAGGCCACGTAAACGCTTTTGGATATCAAGATTAGAAAGTGAAAACTGGGCAGCAGATATACCATGATATGGCACTATTACATCATTTTCGACCTGATCTAGCTCTTGTAAAGCTAAAACATAGTTGGAGGAGTCAGGTACTTATTGGAGCGGTACAGGGAATCGACGATTTTTCCAGCATCGTATATACGGGTCCCACTTAAGGTTTAGGTTGAGCATAAGTCCCAATAGACGTTCAAGACAAGAGGTCTCATTATGAATACATCCGTTCATTGTGATTGACGGAAGTTCAATGGCTGGTCATCTAGATTTTTGGGGGTGCGCCTATATTCCGGTTTAACATCTGCATAGATATTTACAAGCGAGAGTATTAAGTTCTCCAGACCGCCCTTCCTCATAATTTATCCCAGAAATTTCAACTAATTATTTCTGATTTTAAGTATGGACTTGTTTCCCATTTTTTTAAACAAACTTTCTCGTTGTTCACGTGTTCTGTCCGTGGTATTCCCGACATCCGTCTTTAGTGATTCGAAGTGAACAAAACAATAACAATAATATTTAATTATAATATAATAAGTATAATTATAATTATGTTATTTAATAATTATCATATAATAATAATAATAATATTGTTTTCATAAGAAAACATCATTAGGTAACACATTCAGCAGACCACAGGCTTCGGTTCTTATTCTCGCGTATCAGTCGCAGAATGCATACTTTGAAACCTGGGATTTGTCTCTCAAACTGTTTATTAACTAAGCATAACTTAGTCTGGCACAAGGCTACAAATGTTGAGAAAAAAATCCACCTCACTTCAGTAGTAATATTTTGGTAGACAAGCTCATTAAACATTAATCCACAATGAGGTGCACTAAATGCTAAGACTACAAATATGGAGTATCTAATGAAGATTGAATTGACTACAAAGTAGTAATTGCTTACTAGACGAGCTTGTTAACCATTACGTTATAATGAGAGACCCACGATCCTTGAACTTAAGAATACATCTGTAATTCTTAAGGTAATAATGCCATACGTTTTTGAAGAACTAAAAACACGAAGCTTGTGCAAAGGTTTTCAGCATTTTTACATCAGTAAACTATCTTATATATATATATATATATATATATATATATATATATATATATATATATATAATTATTATTTATAAAAAATTATAACATAAGTATGTTATAAAATCACTACAAAAATAGCCATTTTATTTCAACACACTCGGTGTCTTATCAAGTGATGATGTTGAAGATAAAATAAATGTTTTTATATATATATATATATATATATATATATATAGATATATAGATATAGATATAGATATATAAGTGACCATTGAAGTCAACACTTAGAGGTGTTTCTTGCATTATTTACATTATTCGGACTGTTATCCTCATTTGTTATCCTCCGGTCTTCTACAGGTGATTGGAATTTCGAACCAAACTCTTTATTTCGTCCACCCGGGTAGACTGTTCTAGTTCCACGTGTCATGCCTCTTTTGGATGCCTCAGTTATTTCCCTTTGACTCAACTCTCCAAGTTTTTGGTTCACCACAGCTGTGACCTGGTATTGAATTCACAACTCTTTGGGTCTAGTCACTGAATGCAACCAAAGTCTTTATCCACTGGGCCATGTGTTCTTTAGGACGAAATAAAGGGTACGGTTCAAAATTCCAGTCACCTGAAGAAGGCTGGGGCGTACAACGGCCAAAACGTTGTGAATATGGCAATGAAGATGTGGATAACAGTCCGAATAATGTAAATAATGCATGTAATCATAATACCTTATCTCAAAAATAAAGATACTAATGCATTTGTTTACATGAGTTCGGGAACGTACCCGTTTATTTTGGCAATCACGTGGTAATATTGTTCTTCTTTGAAAGTTCATTTCTGCCCCTCAAGGATAATTTGATTTATTTTGATTTATGTTGTGTTTGTAACGGAAAGGAAATGTTTTAATTTTTTATAATGTGAATGAATGTAATCGTCTTTTCCTTATATTTGCAATCTTGTTATTGGCCTAAAATTTCATAGTGCATTAACATAACCCGTAAGTTTTTTGTTTTTTTTTTTTGCAATAAACTTTTTATAATTCTCCACCCGTCTTTTTTGTGTTATCTGTGTTGTTACTCCTCATTGTTTCCCATAGTTGATCCCGCCCATTTCAAAATTTGGTAAAATATACATCCGCTACATGGCAGTTTTTGGAAAGAACAGGAACAGATTTTTTACCATAAAGAAAGATACCACCCACCTGAATTAATGAGAACTGGAAACGTAAGATATGCGTTAATTCACAAATCTGAAAGTAGGTCATATTTACAGCCTAACTAAATTAATATTGTTACTCGAATAAGTGAGAAACTATGCTTAAGAGAAACTTTTGTAGATATCACAGTTGCTGAATTTTCAAAGAAAAAATGTGGTAAATGTAATTGGAAAAGTCTCTGTTTATTTTTCTACTGCCTTAGTTCTTTTTTATTTATTGGGATAGGTCTTCTTTCTTTCTAATCGTCTCTGTAGTTGCGTATCGATAGCCTACATGGTATCACTCACTCGTGAAGAAACAAGAATTTAACAAATTAATAGCTATCAAATTCTCTTATTGTATTATCGTCAAGTCGACAAATCGTAAGAGCAAGCGCACACATGAATTGTAATAATCGGCAACGAAATGAGTTAAATAGCAGGACAGAAGGGGGTCCCTAGCCTTGCGTTGCGGCCAGTGTACAAGAAGGACAATTCTAAATTACAAACCATGGAGAAATCAACAGGAAAACACTCCATTATCTTACCGAAGAAGTCATGGTAATTCACAGACAATAAGAAGCCAAGATCGCATACCTTCTGAAAGGTCATATCATAAAAATGAAACCTTCTTTTATGCGCGACCATGGCTCTTCACAACTTCCTGTCCTTTGTAGTTCATCTTAGCAATGTTTGCTATTTTTACTGTTTTTGCTTCTCCCATTTATATAAGCTTGTTAGCCAGGTTATTTACTGTTTCACTCTCGCCTTGAATATGCCCTAGGAGTATCTAATTCTCTAAACACCCTTTCTTCATTATGTGTCCCAGAAATTTCAATTCTCCCTTTCTGATTCTTCGTGTTTCTTTATGTTCCCATTTTCCTTAAAACTTTTTAAGTCCGACCCTAGTATTCTCAGCATTTACCATTCGAATCACTAATCTGTTGTTTCAATTCTCCTCTTCATCCGTGAGCAAATTGTCCCTCATTCATTGCTATATAGGAGGTTTGGTATTACATAGCAGTTTAGTACTGTTTTTTTTTTTATTTCCAACGAAAATTTCCTGTTTCTTTGTTTAGTTTTTGGAAAGCATCTTTCACTATTCAACTATGAGTTAGATTTCGATGTCAGCTAATAAAATAAATGCGAATGTCAGTTTGTCACAACTTCTCAACTTTACTTCTAGAGGTCGTAGCACAATATATCATACCATTTTGGATTCAAGCCGACCCCGTGAGAAAATTAAAAGCATTTCGGATCGGATCCGGCCCCGCAATCCTGAAATTTTGGATTCCCAAGTTTTCATTACTGCGATTGTTTTCGGCGATTATTTACGTGAATTTTTTCCGACGAATTTTTTCTACGATAACAATTTTTGTAACTTGGAAATAAATTTGGGAATAATTGAAAATAATTGCGAAATTCAGTGAAAGTCACTCATGAAATAAAAATAATTGTTTGTATGGAAAGTAAGGACCTACGCACATCAAATTGACTTTAAATTAAGTGGCGGCGGAACTTTAAAAAGGTACGCATAAATATTAATGTAATACTTAAACGCAGCGATCAATTTTTAGTTATTTTCTGTTTATTGTTGCCTATCGCATACGGCAGTAGTATGCTTCACAAAAAGAACAAAAAGAAATCTCCGCCAACAGAGGACCAGACTGCAATCAAAAGAGCCAAGGCTGCAGCGAGGAAAAGAAAGTCCTGTACAAATAAAAACCTAGATCAAACAGCAGCCAGGACAACTTCCAATGCTGAGACTATGCAAAGACTGAGGGACTCTCAAATTCCTGAAAAAAAACCAATCAAGAGCCCTCCACAGAAGCTAGCTTAAATGCCATCCGTTATGCAGTTTTTAAGCTAGTTTAGAATAAAATCGTATTAGACAGTTTCGCTGTAGTTTCTTTCTCGCTTCTTTATTTACAATGACATAGTATTTCAGTTAAAATTGGAGCCACGCTCTCCAATGTTCGTGTGTAGTTCATCTTGATAAGACGATATGTGTGCAGCTTGGAAACAGCTACATTTACTGTAACTAGATTTCCTTTTCGTCACTGCGACGGAGTAGTCAGTCAATTGTTGAAAAAAAGAAAAAAAAAAAGAATTCCATATACGCCTATGTTTAAAGTGAAATAAAATAAAAAGAAACGTCTCTTAAGCAAACAAAAAATCGCAAATAATCAAACGGACCATAAGCCCTTTCTGAAATCCTGTTTTTCCTTAGCAACTATCATTATACTAGCTGAAGTACCTTTGTACTCTGGGTTTGAGGGACAAGACTTATAGCTGGTTATAATGACAACAAAATGAATCCCTAGTACTGTAATGGTGAGCTATTAAGACTATGTGAAATTTCTGAATATAATATAATAATAGTCCTGAAAAGTAGAATTTTTGTGAAAAATTGTTTTTAGACACCTTGAAAATTAACTGATTGATTCGTTTTTTACGATTGCAGGTTATTTAAACCCAGAAAATATTTTTAGATTGCAAGAATTGGATGGGGAGGGAGGTGGATAATAATGGTTTACTGATACAAGTCTTACTAATTAACCCATAGATGGGGAGAAAAAAAAATGTGAATTCATAACTTTCCCGAGACATCTTGATAAGGTTTTCATGCAATTCAAGTTTCACTGCTACTAACTGGAAGAGAAAGCGAAGGAAATAGACTATTTATTGGTCTCGCTTACATTATCATGCACACGTCATAAGGAAGGTAGTTATTTGAAGTAAATTTAACTATGCTTTGTTTCATTAACACTTTCACTGATTTTTTTTTAACTGTTGCCTGCTTGTGCTGACCTGTTTGTGAAAAACATTAAATTGCTAAATTATTGGAGATAAATGGTTATAATGGCGATGATGCCAATTTTTTCATGGGCACCGCCATTTTGATTTTGATCAAATACTCTGCAGTACAAACAAAACTAAACAACACCCACGACACACAGTATAATAAAATTACATCACAAAATATGCAGTATTTTACGCTAGTATATACTATTATACATAGTAATGTGCAATGGTATGGAAATAGCACAAAGTACTTTTTTTCACCCCAAGCAAGGCGGGAATGCACTAGCACGCAAGGGGATACAGAGAATTGGAGCGAGAGCAAATAGGAGTGATAGAGGAAAGGATGAAGAGAAGGATAGGGGATAGATCACGGAATTTGGAGACGTCGATTGACATTACATTTGAATAGTTGGAGATTATAGCTATCAAGGAAACAGGAAAAGGGGAGGGAGTTCCACAGGTGAGAGGTGTGAGACATGAAGCTATTGGAGTAGAAGAGACGGCTACATTTAACACTTTCGACAGTGAAAGGGTGTGAGCGAGTTGCCAGCCTAGTTGAACACTTAAATTCATGAAGTCTGGGAATCGGCGAAAGCAGCTCATCGGAGCAGTTACCATGAAAGTATTTGTAAAAAAAGACAACGGTACGTCTGTGAGAGAGCAACTGCAGACGAGATGCCAGATCAGGGCCAATTACATTGCATATCCGTCTCTGGATCTTATCAAGAACCTTGAGACAAACAGAAGGGGCATCAGACCATATATGGCAGCAATACTCCATGCAAGGGCGAATGGTTGATTTGTAGATTTGAAGGATCGACTCCGGCGAGAAAAATTTCCTGGCGTGGCACAGGGAGCCAACTTTCCTTGCGGTGGACGAAGCTATTGACTCAATGTATTTGTTCCATCTCAGGTCAGCAGTCAATGTGAGACCGAGTAGTCGCAAAGAGGAGCTCTCGAGAAGTTGAGCGTCGGACATTCTAATGGGGGGGGGCAGGGATGGTTCCCTGTGGTGAGTAATAGAGAGCAGTTTTATTTTTGAGGTGTTAAAGTTAACCAGCCAATTCCTACCCCAGTTCACAACCAATTGGAGGTCTTTTTCGAGACGTACGGCCAGGTTATTTTTGTCAACGACACTGGATTTGATTTTGAAGCAGGAATAAATTGTAGTGTCTTCCGCGTAGATTCCTAATTGGGAATCTATGACGCCAGGAAGATCGTTGATGAAGATAAGGAACACAGTAGGGTCTAGGATGGAGCCTTGTGGAACACAAGCGTTTGTGGGATAGAAGCTGGAGGAGAATCCGTTGAGAACGACCTTCAATACACGGTTTGACAGGAATGATTGTTTTAAGTCAAACAATCGACCTGAAATTCCATAACCCTGAAAATTGCAAAGAAGGCCGACATGCCTAACCCTATCGAACGCCTTGGAGATATCTAGAGCCACAGCACGAGCTACTCCGTTATTATGAAGAGCTTAGTAAACAATTTCAGTGATGGCTGTAGAACGGGCAAAGCGGAAACCATATTGCTTGTCGGAGAGCAGATCATGGAATGTAAAGTGCTTAACCACTTCGGTGTTGATTAAAGCTTCAAAGACTTTGCTGAAGAGAGGTAGGTGACTGATAGGACGGTAATTAGAAGGGTCAGAAGGATCGCCAGATTTCTTAAAGACAGGAACAATGGATGAGGACTTCCAACACTCTGGCTAGTTATTATATAGCACACAGTAGGGACTGACATTTCACGGTGTCTTGAAACATATACATACGTCGACAACAGGCAATGTACGTTTCGCAAAGACGTATACATATTTCGAAGCAGCGGAAGCGTTTGGTAGAAATTCTAACTTTATACAATTGTGCTTTACTTGTACTAATAATTTAATCAGCATGGGTATCTTAGTTATCTATGCATAATAATACCACATTTAGGTCGTTCCATCATCTTGTTGATCTTACTCTCTGAAACGAGACAGCTTTGCCATGCAGCAACACTTCAAAAAGAGCAAAAAGATATTCTGATACGAATCAGACGTATCGATCCATAGATAAATAAACCCGTTATTTTTGACAGGTAATATGCTAGTCTGGATAATAACAGCTGCCATTTATACGTACGAACGCCCTGGCGATCGGAACAACCATTGATCATCTAATATATTTAACGCTTGTTGGAAGTGTTCATGAAAAGTATATTTAAAACTAATCAAGGCAAATAGGAAGCAGTCTTTAAAGTTGATTTTTTTCATAATAGCTATCTCACTTGTTGGCTATTGTGGCATGTAGGGGCTTCCTTACTTTACTCGATTCAGCAGTAGCAGCAATGGAAGTAATCTGCAGGGTACAACCGGAAGTCCCAGAAATCATAAAAACGCTATTCGGTCTCTTTTCCACTCTCCCTTTTCAGCGGTCGCTACCTTCAAGGTCCAGCTCTAAGGGCTGCTCACAACCCATGTTGTAAAAGACACGAGGCCTGTCCTGGCAGCTTGACTTCAGATTTCACGTTCCTCATGGTAACAAGCGAAGAAATCTGCCTTCGAGACACCTACCCGAAGAGACTACTAACAACCCTTGCTGCAGATTTCTTCTTCTTCTATAAGGCTATAGCCTTTTTCTGCATATAAGGCTTATTTAGGGTGCGGTAGAAATACCTCCCACATAATGGTAAGATGTTTGCTAGATGGGGACACCGTTGCCACTATTGTCTTACCATTAGTTGGTTGATATTTCTGGGAGGTATATGTAGGAGGTATTTCTGCCGCACCTTGTTTAAAAGTTTTAGAAAAAAGAAAACTGAAAATGGAGTTTTCTTATATATTTTTAAAGTTAATGGCAGTAGTGCCTTTAGATAAATGATACACATCAGTACAGCTCAGCTCAACATCATTGTCATAGATTAAGACCAATAAGAAACATTTAGTCTTATATTGAGTTCTTAGTTTTAACAAAAAGTGAGGGGGAGTCTTCATCCCCACAACCCTCGCCTGTAGCACCGTGGTAAATTAATTCGTTTGATTTTTATGCAAGATAGAAATATGTGGATTTTACAAGTAAAGCCATTCACTGTTATTGGCGGAGAAGAGACACGGAAGCTTTATCCATTCACCGCAAGCCATTTGATTTCACAACATAGCTTATTACTGGTAGCGGGGGATTCACTGTAATCACAACATTGAATCTAACCTCTTTCCATTTTTAACTAACATTAAACTTACCAGGTCATCAGTTACCCACCCAAATAGATCAAATTCAAGGCTGCTATTTCGCCTACAAACAAATTAGCTGTAAACCAGAGTAAAGAGTGCCAGTAAAAACGTGTTTCGCAGGTAAGAGAAATAATAGTGATTGGTGCAGTTCATAAGAGGCGGTGTTTTTTTTTTTTTTTTGCGGCTGGTTTTAGTCATGTGCTCGCCCACTCGTATGAAAGATACAACTGCACCCAGTTTATACCATGTGTTTTACAAGTATTAGTATTAGTATTAGTTCGGTCGCTTCGATGACGGATATTTGATCAAATTTCAAATGTAAATTACTTGATAGGGCATCTATTAGAAAATATATTCAGTTTAAATGACTTCAAAGGGTCGCACATTTCAGCTTATAATCTTTTTCTGTTACCATTTTTGAAAGTTATTCAGTAAAAATAGAATTATTTTTTAAAGTTTTTGTTAATAGAGATTCACTAAGCTCAACTTAGATGTGACTCAAGGCGGAAAGTATAGAGTACCTAGCTTGTCGAGTCTATATGTGTTGACTAGTTGTAATGAGAGTTAACCTATGTTGATTTAAAAAGCCTCGATCGCCATTGTAGGCAATTTGAATTTTACAAGCATTCCAGACTGTTGCGCTACATTTGCAACAATAGAACGAGACTGTTATTTAGTAAAATCAGCGGTCTACTTTGCGGAAAATTAATCATAAAAGAGGTTTATTTTCTCTTTCAATGTGACATTCAAACGGGCCAGTTGCTCACTGTAGCGCTGGGCAATAACAGTTTGTTACATTTGCAACAATAGAACGAGACTGTCATTTAGTAAAATCAGCGGTCTACTTTGCTGAAAATAATCATAAAAGAAGTTTATTTTCTCTTTCAATGTGACATTCAAACAGGCCAATTGCTCACTGTAGCGCTGGGCAATAACAGTTTGTTTAGTTTCCAGCAATTCATAAAGAAAAATCCATTTGAATCTGTCAAATGCAAAAGAAAATGTTCTTTTTTATATTTAATTGAGATTGAGTTATGTTTTTCTTAATATTGTATTCATTTAATAAATACATTTTTTCATATTGGCTGCCTTGTTTAAAAATGATTTTTTCTGTGTTGAAAAATTTAAATGTACATTTTATCGACTGTAACACGTTTATAACGTTCCTAAAGAAAACAAAAACGGTAGTACTACTTTCCCCATGGTTGAGTCATTAGTAATTATACAGGTTCCCCACGGAGTTTTTTGCTTGAGGATGGTGGCTATACATCCAGCAGGATTGAAAACAAGACCTGCAAAACTACTACTTGTAGGGTTAATGGTCATCTAGCACAATGGGGTAATTTGGGTTTCATAGCTATCTATGCATCCAGTGCGGTGATGGCATGCTATCAGTGGGCGGAGATCTTCCTAGATTGAAGTCCAAGACAGGATTCCTCCGATTAGATTAATAGTTACGTGTCCGTGACAAAGGCAAGCCTTTTACATCATTTTACAGTTGAAATTGCTAGATGTAACCGTAAATTCTATGTTAATAGTTTCTTCACTTACACTTCTCGCCTCGCTTGCTTCTCCACTCCTCCAAGCACATGAACAGTATCGTAATATCCACACACCTGATGCTGCTCATTTACCAAATTTATGATTACACCTCTCTCCTCTTGTAAAATGGGTGGTTTTCTAACGAAATTTTTGCAATGTCACTTTTGTTTGGTGCTAGGAATGAGCCGGAGTATTGTCATCGTGGATAGATATTCTCTAATAAAGCTTACCATGCCGCGTTTTTGCTGAGTTTTCAGTTAATTTTCTCAAAACACTTTCGTCACAGATTTTACTGTCTTTTCTCGTCTATAAAAATCAATTAGCAAAATGACATCACCATTCCAGAAAACCCATCATTTTGACCTACTTTTTTTTTTAACTGGATCTTTTTCTTTTTTGGGTAACCGTTACTTTGAACTTTGTCTTCAGGATCGTACTGGTAAAGCCAAATTTCATCTCCGCTTAAAATTGATTTAAGAATCCTTCAGTATTTTGATCTCATTTGTTTAAGGTTTCCACTGAAAGTTCTACTCCTTTTTTCTAATCTAGGTGAAAAGTTTTAATTCTAAAAAAATAATTCGTTATTTTTCAGCTGAAATAGTGTGAACTGAACCAGCAGACGTTTAAGCTGTTGTTTCTACTCTTAATCGTCGGTCGTCCTTAATTAAATCTTGAACAGCATCGATTTTTTCCCTCACAAACTGATGTTGATGGTCCGTTCGTTACCTTCAAATCTGTTGCATCCGCCTTTGAAACAAACTATCCGTTTGTAAATTCCTGAATTTATTTTTGGAAAATTATCGCTATATACTTTTCTCAAAACACCAATAATGTCGTCAGTCTTCCAACTAAGTTTTATCGTAACTTTTATATTAGTTCTTGCCCCAATTTCGATAGGATTTTGACAGGAGTGTTTGAAAATTGTTATAAACTTCAATCTATTACCTCGAAATACTTTAGGTTCATACAAGTCATAACACGTTCGTTTACTTTGCTGCAAATATCGAAATATTTGCATAGTTTTCTTTCATGTTTTTTTCCACTTTTCAAATGCTCCTTGTATTAATCTCTCTTTTTCTACGAACTTTATGAATTCCTCTCAATAGTTAATTGAATAGGCTAATGCAGTTATAAACAAAAATGTATTTATATACAATTTAATGTTTTTTACAACTCTATTAGCGTATTCAAATAACTATTTTTATTAAACATTTATTTATTATTACCGCCATAATAGTTTTGATACTTTTCATCTATTTTCGGTAATTGTTATTTCGATGCTTTAAAATGAAACGCGGACAGTTATTATTAATTTTTGACTCATATATTTTCATCTCTTTTTACCACACTTCTCTATCGCCATTCAATCGTAAAAAATCGAGATCGGGAATGAAATAAAAAATCCTCCCCCCACAACCCATTGAAATATAACCATATATATATAAATATAATATATATATATATATATATATATATATATATATATATAATAATATATTTTTTGTATTTCCCCTGACGCATCTTTATTTCCGATCAACGTTCTTAATAACGATCGTAGAATGACGATCTGGATGTTGCGATAAGAAGTAACAAAAATTAAGATAAAAAATACGTGTAACAAAATATCAGTAAAACACATCACAAACATTGTCGTCTATAATTATGGATGATTTTTAAAAAATTGAATAGTTTTCAACAACATATGGAAACATTGTAATGTAAGCAAATATTCTTTATTTCTCTAAAGCATTGTTTAAGGTATTGAGATTACAAGTCATCACAAAGTTGATGAATCACTCAAACGCCAGGGTTGTCACACTAAAATCTCAACGAGTGGTGATATTTACTATAATAATAGTGATAAGTGCCTTCCTAGACAAATAGATAACAAATTAGTCAATGCAGTTAAGCCTCTAATTAATAGACGATGATTCCCACGGGGTAGTGAGTCCCAATAAAAAAAAAAATAAAATATAGAAATAATATATACAGAGTGTATCAAAAATACTTTTACAAAATTTTGGGGCGGGTCCCTCACACTAAAACAAGAACAAATGTCCATAAAAACATATGTCCGCAAATCCTTTGTTTTAAGTTATTAAGTTTAAAAATTACGGTAGACACTCTTAAAGGTACAATCCCAGATACAATCCCAAAATACTTTTACAAAATTTGGGGTCGGTCTCCTCAAACCAAAACAAGATAAAATGTCCATATAAATATATGTCCAAAAGGCCATCGTTGTACGTCAACACAGAAACTCATAACAAATGTTCAAAATATCCTCCTCTTGCTTCTACTCATGCATGCACCTGTCGGATCATTGACTGGTGGACCCTTTCATATACTCCCTCACGGTGTCGAATGGTTTTGCAAGTCCCCATAACACGTTAAGCGTCTCTGCATTATTAATGTCTACTGTATAGGTGGTACCCCAGATAAAAATCCAAAGCATTAAGGTTGAGATAGCATGCAGGCCGTGGAATCGGTGATTCCCTACCTATCCATTTCACATGGTAGATGTCAGCCAGTGCATCGCGAAAATATGACATGTGCTGGAGCCCCATCTAGCATGAACCACATGCGTTTTCGTATTAGCAGGGGATACACCCTCCAGTAGTCTGGAAAGTGTGTTCGAAATAAAGTCCCTGAGGACAGCTTATGTAAGATATGCTGGGAGAACATATGGACCTACCAGAGAGTCACCTACAATTTCAGCCTACGTATTAATCATAAACTAAAGTTGGTGTCTGGCCTGTATTGTACCATAGGGGTTCCGATTAGTCCACAAATGTTGCTAGTATAAATTTATTATTCCATCTTGTTGACACTTGACTAATGCATGGAATAATAATGCAACACAAAATGTACTTAGAACAAAATGTATTGAAACAAGAAAGTGTACACAATATTTACATATAGTCTTTTGTATATTCCTGGTAAGACCGTTCCTGGAGAATGTGCTGATTGAGTCGCAGTCGGGCAGAGTCTCTGGTTGAATCTCTTGATTCCTCCCTCTCTTCCCGGTACCAACCATACTTATATGGTCGTTACTCCACTATGCAAATGTTTCATCCGTAAACAAGACTAAAGAGACAATGATGTATCGGCAGTTTGTGCTATAAACCATCGGCAAATTTCTCCCGTGGTGAGTGATCAGAGAGCGAAAGACTCTGCACACTTAGCAAAGGATAGTGGTACAGGAGCTGCTCTTGAAGTACCCTCCATGCGATGCTATGCGATGTACAACATGACTCGGCTGACTTCGGTCTGGAAACGCAATCTAATACAGCCGTGCAGCCTCGCGTCCATTACCATTCGCACGGCCGCATGTAAAAATCATATCTGCCTGCACATGATATGAATATCCTGCCATTGTTAAACGGAACATTTCTCAGTTCACTCACGACTACACAAGTTAAACATTGAAGACAGACTAGCCACACGTATAAACGAATGACAAATGTAACCTAGTCTACATGTTAACACAGCGCCGTTTACCGTAAACTTTCTTTAAACTTAACTTTAGACTTAATAACTCAAAAACAAAGGATTTGCGGACATATGTTTAGACCTTTGTCCTTGTTTTGATGGGAGGAACCCAACCCCAAAGTTTGTAAAAGTATTTTTATACAACCTGTATAAACAAAAGAAGAAAGATTTCAAATTAAAATAAGGCATTTGTGCTTTCCTTTAAAACCCTTATTTCTTTCTTTCTTTCTTTCTTTCTTTCTTTCTTTCTTTCTCACTCTCTTCACACTTTTCTCTATATACTTCTCTCTCAACTAATGAGAAAACAACCCTAAGAAGAAGAAGAAGAAGAAGAAGAAGAAGAAGAAGAAGAAGAAGAAGAAGAAGAAGAAGAAGAAGAAGAAAAGACTGAACACGGCGGAAAAACGGAAGAGGTTTGCTGGGCCAGAGTCTAGCCATTTGTGACTAAAAACTACCAAAAATCAGAAAGGCTCCGCGCAAAACTTCTGCTATATAAAAAATAATAATATAAAAAATAAAGGAACGCAGGATAATAAAATAATTTTGGCCAATCAAATAAAGTTTGGACAATCAAAAATTAACACAAAGAGACTTTTGATGTTAGCCGAAACCAAAGTTCGCGCCAGTAGTCTGGGATCCTGGTCAAAAGGATATAAACTGGCAGCTCTATGCTAGAGGATGAGAAAGGACTGTAATAGAAACTGGAACAAGAGAATGGTGCCTACAAAAGAAACCAGCCAAGCGTGACGCGTGAACAAGTTAAGAAGTCATACGCTAATGATATTTTGTGTTCTTCTTAGGACCGAGAAAAACACAGTAGATTGATACTGATCTATTTCTAAGATGATTACTACTACCAAATTGTGACCCCGAAGCTATCCACAACCGCGCTGTAACGGACATTCTCCCGTCTGCTACCAACGAGCGAACTTTTGTTACCCCGAATATCAAAGGATTCACTCCAATCTAAATCAAATAAATTTTATACCCTTGAGTTAGTTTTATTTTCAAAGTTTCTGATAAAATAATTTCCAAGAAACTCTGGCACAACTAACCGCGAGTTTATGTTTAATTGAACTTACCTGTTGTCACTGATTTATCATGAGCTTATTGTTTTTAATAACGTGATATCGCACCACATTCAATATGATGGTCGGGTACCATTGATTTTAAACAATATCAGCTAATAGATCCATTGTCTCTTAACATCCATTGTATCCCATTCCTATGAATCAAGACATGAGTGTGTGCAACTCTTTAAGGTACTGACCTAGAGGTCCGAACCATCAGAAGTCTCATAGAGATGTGTACGACAGCGATCCCACAGAAGATAGCACAAGGTCCTAGTCTTGGTCAGAAGGGTTGAGGGGTGATGTCGTACAGAATAGTAATAGTTGAGTCTTCACATTTTTATTAGAATTAGGAGGGAGGAGTTAAATTTAGCTTACTTTTCTTACATTCTTGAGTCCTTGATCGCTTTAATTAAGCTGGTCAGTTATTTTATGAACACCATTTGGCCCACATGGAATTCTGTTATTTGCTAAAATAGCTGAGCTGATATACGAGAATGTTCTAGGTATTTAACCGGAAATAATAACTGATAGACGACATCGTAAAAATTAAGTGGGTATGAATGGGTTTAAAGTGACTAATTTAGAGTCATGCGCAGTGGGCTTAACAGAACCCTTGACAAATTATTAAAATAGAAAGGAGAAGAGACATAATTTTTAGCGAGAATTAACCTCGGGAGAAGGGATTTTCAAACCCGTATTTAATGATGAAATTGGAGGAAAATGGTGAGAATTATGAGGAAAAACAACTGGTAAGAAGAAAGAGTTATTTGAAAGATTAGCTTTACAGGGTGTTTTGCTGTGAGTAAATGAAATCTACACTGACGTGCCAAAAGTCATGGCTTATCAGTATGCAATGGTAACGGCAGGTAGAACCATGAAAAACGACGTCATATAAATGCCTAAGCCTGTATCAGTTATATTTAGTGAGTCAGTGTGAAGACCGGATAAGCTGCTTATGACAAGGCGATATCTACTTATATTTATTTGCAGTAACAGACAAGCGACAATGAAGGATGTACCAGAAGCATATCGAGTAGGTAAGTTCAACGTTCTTTAGCTGAACGTGGGATATGTAAGTAGAAGGCACGCCAAGGTGCCCCTGTTAATACCACAAAAGACACGACGCTTTACTTGGATTTGTGACATCGTTAATTTGTCCTTTGAAGAATGATAATAGAATAGCGTAATCCAATGGGTCACAGTTCCAGGTGTTTCGGGTTAAAGGTAGTGATTCGGGTGTAGCGCAGACCCCATTAGACCATGTACTCCAGTTGCCAAAAGGGGGTGGTTACATAGTATTTCGGGATTGTTCTCGTGGCATGGGTTGGATACGTTAGTTTGTCTAAATATGTCATTTACCCATGGCTGTTATGTTACCCTGTTTTCTGAAGATTTGCAGCTACACCCTTGTGCAAACTAATTAAAACAAAACGAATAATTCCGTTATTTACTTTTTTCGTATTTTTCCAATGAAACATAACCCGGTGCACATGACAGTACTTCGTATGTCCATTCCACGAAGTCTTTCCTTGAAGATTGACCACAGATTCTTGACTGGATTTAAATCAGGAGACTTTCCGAGCCAGTCAATAGTACTTTGATTTGCTCACTGGTAAGGCTTCCATTGTATTCGTGCATCGTTAAAATTTTCGTACGCTTCCTTGGAGTAACGTCCATCACAGACAATGGCCGTAGGACAACTAATCGACAATCGAGACAATAGTGTCTGGACGTGATAAAAATTTGATGCAATAACAGATGACGTAATATTTTTCAAGGACAAACAAATTTCCTCATACACCCCGAAAAAAGATTCATATTACTGTACACCACTGCAAATGTCCTAATCTGAGGAAAAATAGAAATCGATTACACCCTGTCACCCCAGAGGGTCTAAAACTGACTCTAAAGCGGTTGTTTCAATTAATTTGCACAAAGGTGTATTTCATGGTTTCCATGTACCCCCACAACAAGGGGGTGATTACAGCAGGATATTGCACTTTGTTAACGGCTGCCTAAATTGATCAGAATTGGTTTCAGGAACATTGTGGAGACTAACATGATCCCAATTGAGCATTTGACGTCATGGAGAGGTGTATTCACGCTTACAAATATCATAAGGTTCTGGCCAGTTATCGGGGTGAGATTGCTCAATATTTCTCAAGTGGTGTAACTTGGTGGATGATTGTTACTGTAGTTTGCCAAGCTGTAGGGGATCTACAAAATACTAGATACGTATCTTGTGACTTTTAGCACATCAGTTAAGAAATGTTTGAAGTCAAAGATGAAAAAAGACAGCAACGCTGAAAATTTCTCATTACTACTAAATCTAACTGCCCTTGTTAATATAACCTCTTAAAAGACAAATATAAGTTTCAGATAACTTAAAGCCCTGTCTTTTAATTTGATATAGTTGGTGTGCAATGAAGAGAGAAGTGTGTTTCGCTTTTACTTCTGTTTATATCTTTTGTGATCTTGAAATATAAGACTAATTTTTTTCAAATAAAACTTAAGTAATAAATAGACGAATTTATAGCAATAAGATAACTTTAATGGTAGACAGATATTATGAAAATGGATTAATACCGTTTATTATAAAAAGAGCATTTACTTAAATATTTATGTCTATAAAAATAACTTATTAACAAAAAATATATTAAAATAATTGCCAGACTTAGTCCATTTTTTGTTTTGGTTCTTAACAGTCGAGATGCAGCCGTAAAGTACAAATTGTAATAAATAATTATTGCTCTACTCTTGATATCGACCCCTCTGTTGAATTAATGCTGTGAACGTCAGAATTTATATTATTTTCGTTCTCATTACATTCGTGAATATATATATATATATATATATATATATATATATATATATATATATATATATATATATATATATAGCTAAACCTAGAGAGCCAGACAAACCTACCAAGGTTTCACCTAAGAGCCAGCCTTCCCTGACGATCCGCTTAGGTGAAACCTTGGTATGTTTGTCTGGCTCTCTAGGTTTAACTAGGTCTGCTCTACTTATAGTATCGAACATTATAATAACACTGACATCTCATTTTAACAGATATTTACAGATATATATTACACAAAAATACCTGGAAATACTAAAGAGTAAATTTATTCAACAAAATCAACATTGGCTTCAACCATGGCCTCCAGACGACTTTCGAATCTTCTGCAACTCTTTTGGACGGTCTCTTTGTTTAAGTTGGTGAATGCTGCCATAATCCTTGCCTTCAGTTCATCTTTGGTTTACAAGGAATTTTGTTAGTCTCTCGTTTAACTGCTCCCTATACATAATAATCAATGGGGTTGTAGTCTGGGGAGTTAGGTGGCCATAAGTAAGCGATAATGTGGTCGCAGAAATTGTCTGACAGCCATGACTGGGTTCTCCTGCTTGTGTGGCATGGTGCAGAATCCTGTTGCTAGACATAGGGTCTTTTAGCAGCCACCCTCTTGACCCAGGGCAGCACTACCTCCTCAATGCACTTGATGTTGAGTCTGAGGCCATCATCAACAAATTTGAGAGTTCCTTTCTTATCAGAAAGATTACAGTGAGATTTCCGAAATACTGAACCATCAGACTTATCCAACCCTTTCCGAATCCTCTGCACTGTCCTCAGATTTCCACCCAATCACTCCGAAATGTTCGTATTGGAACTTCTGGCACGAATGCCAAGCAGTATAGCATGCCGTTTCCAAATTTCTGTCGGAGTGAAGTGCATCATGGTGCTCTTTTTCTAACAGACGGTGCCCATCTGACCCTACTACACTGTGTAGTCGACAAAATCAAAAACAAACAACGCGCATGCGTGAAATTAAAAAAAATAGCCATTGCACCCTGTATACACACACACACACACACACACACACACACACACACACACACACACATATATATATATATATATATATATATATATATATTTCGACAGCATGTTTTCATTGAGACATTTTTCGTTGAATAATTTAAACATGTTCTGTCTACTTATTTTCATATTCACGAAAAAGCTTTTTGGTGTCATTATTGAAGGACTAGAGAAAATTGCTGTGTTGATACATATTTCGTTTATTTTACGGGTACAGTATACAGAATATGCCTAAATTATTCGACGTAAAATGCCAACATATATATATATATATATATATATATATATATATATATATATATATATATATATATATATATATTCAGAATTGGCGGACATTTGGGCGATATTATTTTTCACACATAATTGCCATGACTTAAATAACATGATCCAATAGAGAAATAAATAAATTTTCACCAATAACACTGATTTATTTACTGCTGACTTTGATCCGCCTTAATGAAACACCCTTATATATATTTATATTTGTGTGTGTGTGTGTGTGTTGAGTACTGTGACCAGGTGTGTATGATGTACATATATGTATTAGATCATTATAAGAGTTCGTGCCCGATTAGATAATTAAAAACAAAATTTTATATACAAAAACATTTATTAGTTAAGTATATAATTTCCGTTGATGGGAGACAGTTGTTAAAAACTGTCTCCCCTCCTTCCACATGTTTAAGAATGCCATTTTTGGAGAAACTTCGTGCTTTTCATTGGAAGAAGTTTGAGAGGTAGTTTTTGATTGACTGTACAGAGTCTTTTTTTTTTTGTTTTTAAATTGAAAATGAAAATCAGATGGCGTCAAGTCAGAAGAATACGGTGGTTGCTGGTGGATTTCGTATTTCAAAATTTTAAGTTTCTGCAAGGTCTGTTTTTCAACATACGGTCTTGCGTTGTCGTGGTTGAAAATGACACCTTTTCGAGTTGCCCCAAATCAGCCATTTTTCTTGAATAGCGGCATTAAGTCTGGTGAGTTGGTCGCAATGCTTTTTTGCAGTTATTGTTTCACCGGATGAAAGAAGTTGAAAGTGAATTATTTACATTTTCACCAAACGGACAGCAATATCTTCATTGGATGCAAGTCCACTTTAACCACGGGCTGTGCATATTCACAAGCGTGTTTCCAGCTCGGTAAGCGTCGAACGTTATTATAAACGATCCATTTTTTATCGCCTATAACAATTCTCTCCAAGAACGGCTCTGTTTTGTGGTGTAACTACAAAGAAATCGACGAATAAACACGATCGAGCTTGTTCCGTTCCATCAAATAATATGGCACTCATGTGTCGGTTTGGAAACAAACGCAAGTCTCTTCAAATGGCAAAAGGCAATTGAGATATCGATTTCAAAACTTATAGCAATCTCTTCCGTCGAAATCTTCAGTTTATTCTCCACGATGGCAAACAGAGCGTCTTCATCGACGTCGGAATGTCGTTCGAAGCATGGTTGATCGTTTAGCTTAAAATCACCCTGACGAACTACTTTTTGACCGTCCAAAGAGCTGGAGCCCGATCCAAATAAACATTCTGAATGTGTGTGTTTTATTTTTTTATTTTTTTGTTGTTGTCGTAGCTCCGGCGCTTACTCCTTTCCGAAAATTCATAAAGCATAATACAGTGTAACCCGGATATAAGAGACCCGGATATAAGAGAAACCCGGATATAAGAGCGATTTTCTCTAGTCCCAAATTAGAGCCTGTGTTAATGTATATATAATAGACCAAACCCGGATATAAGAGAAACCCGGATATAAGAGACTTCTTCTCCGGTCCCGATAACTCTCTTATATCCGGGTTACACTGTATTGCGAAAGTGCAGCTTTTCATCCTCCATCTTTAAAGCATTTATTTGTGGACAAAACATCAACATTCAACAAAGTCTGTATTGCAACTGAACGATGAAAGTTTTCAATCTCGAACACACCGGAAACAAACGTCAGACGCGAATATTTGCATATGGGGCGCGAACATATGCAGCTTGATACTTTGAGACAAATATGTGTGAGTTAATAATTTTGTTTTTTTTTATGTGAATACAAGACAAAGACTGAAATTTTAAACTAACCTCATTGCAGTAACAAAAGAAAAAAATGCATGAGTCACGAATCATACAAAATTGTACAAATACATTGTGGGCATGTTTATTGGGACATAAAATAAAAGAGAGAAAGGAAAAAATGGAGTGAGATCGAGTGTAAGAAGAAGTGGAATTATGGCAACTGTGTATTCGAAGTTGTTGGTATGTCCTGACCAATAAAAAGACACCGATATGCATAATCTGTGCTTATGGTCGTGCGTTTAACAAGTGAGAACTCGTATAAGGTTACTGGGAACCGTCGACAATCAGCTGTCGAACACTAATGTCAAAGAAAGTCAAAAAGGGAAGCAATCTGATAGGTCAGTTTTAGCTTCCTTCTAAATAAATAAAAATTCCGCATAAAATTTAATCCAGATTTTGAAATATAATCGTAACAAAGAATTATCGTAACAAAGAATTATCGTAACAAATTAACAAAGAAAAAGAAACCCCAAAGAAAGATAAAGGCTTAAATAGAAATAATACATGGATGATATCTAGTTATCGCATATGTTACTAAACACGAAGCGAAGAAAAATATTAAAAGACTGAGTAGCGCCAACTTCCCAAGGAGAAATCATTAATCAAGATTCACTCAGCGTCTGTTAGCAAAACTATTAGGTGTATTTGTCTAATCCTCAAAGATGACTCAAGAATCTGTTACAGATTTATCCGTTATAACCGGTAGATTGTTTTGTTTTTTACGGATTGTCAACCTTTTTGTGGTTATTTAAAGCCGAAACATATTTTGGATTATAGGAATAATTCCTTTTTTTTGCGATGGAATATTGCATTGTCAATAAAACTGATCCTACTATTTAACAAATAGCTGGGGGAGAAAGAGATAGATTCATTCCTTTCTCAAGGGTATTTGTGTGTAATTGAATGTAACGACTGGAATATCGAACTCGTCTCTCTGATTTCGCATTCTGACCCGTTTATCTATTACACCACTCGCACATGCTTCGTCCTACAGAAAGTATTTTGCAAAATAAAGGTCTCCAAGATTTTTAAAAAAAGAAAACAAAGAAACCAAAAACAACGAATAATTTCACCCAGTTTAATATTTAATTATAATATTTTAATAATCTTAAATTATCCGAATTTAAAATCTAATCAGATAAGAAAGAATGTAGCTGTAAGACTTGATTTCGATAAACTTTATTAATGAAACTTCGTAGTCGAATAAATTAGTAAGTCACTATACATGTTCGTCAGGCTCCAGGCATATTGGATTAGAATTCAAATCTTGTGTTGTTAATATCTTTATTTTTCAACCCATTCTAGCTTATTGTAGATGTGTTGGTACCGTAAATGTTATCGGCATGGAAAGCAGACTAGATGAGCTGAGTTGAACTTCCAGCTTAGTCTCTTGCCTTCACTTTCGCACAGATATTGTTGGATAAGGGTATGAATTCATCAACTCTCTTCTTCAAACTATGGGTTAACGAGTCTTAGGTTGCAGCCAGTCAAGGTAAAGTATAACGCTGAATTCAAAACCATATAGAAGGCAACAGAAGAATCACTCGATCTTTCCCAAGAATTCGTTGCAACACACAAATAAGAAAACGCCCTGCAGAGAGGTAAGCCCCCCCCCCTCAAGGAGTAGTCGTGGGTATGACGATAAACTACATACAGCAATAAAGCCTCTGATTGGGAGATTCGAGGTTTTGAGGAGCATGACACTACCTCTTAATTGCTGTTTATCCCAGGTCCACCCTGACCCGAGGTGGTAGCACCTGTAAGGGTCCCAGTTATGAACAAATATTGGACCCCCGAACAAAAATCAAAACAATAGGTAAGTATAAAAATACATTTTTATAGTAAAAATACCAGCAATACATTTTTTATAAAAAAAATTACGAACATTACATTTTTATAGAAAAATGACAATCACTACAAAACTAAAAAAGTATAAAAAGACATTTTTATAATAAAATTATTAGCAATATACATTTTTATAAAAAATATTACCAACAATATATTTTATGATCTACAAACTATATATACAAAAATATACGTTTTCCCTGAAAGTATACAATTATGTACAAAATATATGCAACTGAAACCATAAAATTGCCTACAACATATTAAACAAAGTCAACTAACCAACCACCAAATAAGAAAGAAATCTGTGGAAAACCCTGTTCACCTACCCCTTGAAGAGTTATGCTATTCCAGCTGCTTAATGGTCGTAGAATATAAAACGGCCTTAGCGTTGCAATAAAAGACAATGATAAATATGAAAAGGAAAACTAGTAGAATTCTATAGCATTTAAAATTCTGAAAATTAATGAATTTGACCCTGAAATGATGACTTTTTAAAGCTTTGCATATATTCTTAACTATTCCACTGTTCAATAATTTTTATTTTTTGCGATATTAATAAATTGATATCAAGTTAATGTCGAGTTTGAAGTCATTCAACTAGAGCAGCGTTTCTTAACCGGGGTTTCCCCGGAACGCTAAGGTTCCGCAAAAGGTCCCCAAGGATTCCGTGAGAAAAGGTGAGATAAGCAAATGCGCTTTTGACTTTTTATTTAATTTCATATACGTAATATTACTAAACGCACACAATATATTCTTCGTTATTGTAATATTGCCTTGATTTGCTTTATGTCTTTTCAACATTGCCAATAAAGGATAAAAAATTTTTTAAAAAACTGATGCAGCAATTATGTTTTCGTTCTGTTTATATTTATATTATAGGTATATGATATTGGTTACTTGTGTTTATTTTTTACGTTTGAGTTTAGCATTTTTTTGTGTGAATGAAAACTCCTTGATGAAGTATTATAAACGAACGGTATGAATTTTATTTAGTTAAGAAGTGTTAGTTTTTCCTTAAACCAGTTATTCAAAAATATATGCTATGATATTTACCACGTGAACTACGATGAAAATAAAATGAGAAAGACATGGTACATAATTTTGTTTTTGCACATGGGGGTTCCTTGAGACATATAATTTATTTTAAGGGCTACGCAAGGGTAAAAAGGTTGAGAAACGCTGAACTAGAGTATTAAATCATTTAGGTACTGCGTTTCTTAATTTCAAATTTAATCGGATAAGGAAAAATAAAGTTGTGTGATTTAATTTTGATTTGTTTTTTTGTTTTTTTGATTGATCTCCATATCAAAAACGGTAAACATTGTCCACATCAAAGGTTTTGTCGAAATCCAAAATCTGCGGCCTTCTCACTCCCGTTGGAGGAACACCACCCTTATTGACGACGTCTTCAGGAGTGTAGCCGTACTCACCACGCTTGGCCAGTTTCCGGTTGGTGAAGCTATTTAACCCATAGTTTGAGGTTTTGAATTCACAGTTGTCCTTCTAAATAGGTTGCCATAGGACCACATCTGTTCTGCTATTTAACAGGTTGCCATAGGAATCACTCTGTCCTGTGATTTACCCATAGTTGGTGGGGGTGAGAAGAAATGTATTCATGCCTTTCCCAAAGGTATTTGCATGTAAGTGAATGTAATGAACGCGACTAGAATTCGAACACGGCTCTTCGACTCTTCCATCTTTGTAATGACTACAACCAAGCACTAAATGTATTGGGGATATGAATATATCGGAAATACGATAAAAACGTATTTATCTTTTAAAGAAAGTATAGCTACAGTGATTATCAGGTCACATTCCTCTATTTGCAATTTCAGATTTCCTTAATTTCTTTCCCATTTTGAATTGTAATTTAGTAATCTTAGCTTATACGAGGGTCAGTCAAAAAGTAATGCCTATTCTTAATTGTAAAAGTATTAGTCATAAATCTTGTGTATTTTTTAATTTCATTTTATGCTAAATAAAGTGTTTAAAAACCCAAAGAGGACAATTTTGAAGATAACTTCCTTTTTCCTGCTCATAATCCCCTTTCAAAATGGCTGCTCTTTGGATACACGTAGAAAATAAAATGGATGTCGTATAACTTTCGTTTTTGGAAAGGGAAGGTAGATAAATTTTTCACAGGAGTTGAGGGGATATTTATGAAATTTATGGAATTGACTTAAGCTAAAGAAAGTTAATACAGCACATTCCACAGAGAGAGTGATAACCCTTTTTTTCGGGACCAAAATGGAGTCATTTACGTGGGCTAATCAAAAAGTGTCGGGAAAGTTACTGTGATAACAGAGCTAAAGTATGCAAAGTTAAACCGCTTGGCACAGATTTACCTTGAACTCTGTCGCGAATAAACTGTAAGTTATAACGTTTTCGCTCACTTTCTGTGTTTATAGCAGTGCTTGGAAGGAAAGTGTGTAGAGTGTGGTCGTCTCACCACATCGCCAATGTTTCATCAGTAATCATAGCTTATGCAGCAATTTTTAGCTAAGCATAAAATTCCCCAGGTCTAACAACCACCATATTTCCCAGATCTCATCCTTCCGACGACTTTTTTTTTTTCAAAAATCAAATCTCACTTGAAAGGAACAATATTTCAAGACGTTGAGAGCATCTAAGAGAATGCAACGATGCAGTTGCTCTCTATTCCCAAAATGGAGTTATCTCTTTGTGTCTATGAAGAAAACACTCAGAAAACAGACGTTCTCCCGTGATGATGAGGTGAAAGAGACAGTTTGCACATGGCTAAGAATGTGGCACCGAAATCCGAAGGTGAATTGGAATAGCGAAAGAAGCCTTCCAAAAGCTGAGTATTAAAAAAAGGAAAATTTCATTAGAAACAAAGAAAATAGTGCTGAACTGTTATGTAATATCAATCCTCCTATATAGCAGTGAATGTTGAACAATCTCCTCACAAATGAAGAAAAAACTTGAAGCAAAAGAAAATTAATTATGCAGAAGGGTATACTGTGAACTAAATATGTGAGTAATGCGGAAGCTTGAAAGAAAACTGAAAACAGATTAAAATTATTAGAGACAGATTAAATTTTTATGATACATAACAGGAACACAGCACAAGAAGAAGAAGAAGAAGAAGAAGAAAGTGACGACGATTATTCAACAAGGCGGATATGTGCTCATTAAATAAAGGAAAACTGTTGAGTTTATGATAAAGACTTGATTTAGAATCCTAAAACGTTTGTAATTATTTTGATATGCTTTGTGCCATTTCACTATTGTAATTTAAGAAGATAAGATGTACAGGGTAGCCCGAAATTCTTATCACCCCCTACCGAAAAGTAATGCGAACAATAGAAGAACAAGTATTATAGTAACACAAAACATATGTACTGGATTCAGTTTATTCATTTTTATTGACGCTGACACACATCAAGAAGGTCTATATGAACATCATCATTTTCGTAGCATAAAAAGATGCGGCGACATGTCCTATGTTATATTTTATGAAGATGTTCTTTGTTGATTATTGCAAAGGCTCTCTGAACGGTGTCCTTTAATTGATTGCTATCGTTCATGTGAAACTCTTTTCTTGATAATATCCCACAGAGTGTTGAAATAGAAAATTATATTACGTAGGAGTGACAAGGTTTTCGGACCACCCTGAACTTTATGGCCGATCCCTGTATATATGACTGCAATTTCGTCTTAGTTTATTCTTTGGTTTAATTTCCTTCCTTATGATCCAAATGGCTTCCGTTTGTTAGTAAAGAAAAATGAGACATATACTATTTAAAAACGGAATTACTTGTTGCTTGAGGTCCTTGATTTCCTATACCGATACTTGGGGTACTGTAAGAAAGCGTACATTTTATGTAAGTAAAATTTTGTTTTATGTTGATTATCAACTAGCTTTTAGTGGTGATGACAAACATTCCAGTAACATCATACGTTAAACAGAACACTTACTTCAATAAAACAATGGGTAAAAGATATACACGCACACAAACAGCCACGCGACTCACTTTATCTTCTCAACACACAGATTTAAATGCATTTGTTGTACATCGCACACACACATTAAGCTAAATCTTATATCGAAAATATTGATTTAAAATAAAACATAGATTGGCGCTATACAATCCTCCTCTCCCATATCAATCAGTCTTTATTTAAAATAAAACTATACAATCTTCCTCTCCCATATCAATCAGTCTATTCTCGCATTTGAAACATCTACAATATATATGTGGTTTATAGGTTTACTAAACACTAAGATATTTCGCTTTAGCGCATGTCGTTGATGTTCAGGATCAGGTAAAAATCCGTGCATCGAAATACAAATAGACCCTCCCCAACTTTAAGATTGGAATAACAAAATACCATAACATTTTTGACATTTCACATTAATGAAATCGTCAAATTCCAACAGGGAATCTCTAAATATGTCTGTGTTTACGTCTATTTTCTTAGATTTTTCCTCCGTTTTAAAAGAAGGAAGATTATTTTATTATTGTTGTTGTTTGATTCAAGTGACCTACGTTTATTCTGGCCGGATGTGGAATAATATCTGGCACTTGACCTTTAGTTGGCATGCGCTAGAAATACTTCCTAACACGAAACGCTTCCAGTTGTCCAGTTTCCGTAGTGTTTGGCATTTATAATCACGTGTCCACAATGTTAATCGGTGTAATTTACTCAGGCTGAATAAACGCAATTAAAAATTATGGTTACTTGCATTATTTACATTATTCGAATGGTTATCCTCATCTTCAATGCTATATTCACAGCGTTGAAGAGTTGAGTTAAAGGGAAATAAATGAGACATCCGGAAGAGACATGACACGTGGAACTAGAACACTCTACCCAGGTGGACAAAATAAAGGGTTCGTTTCGAAATTCCAATCACCTGAAGAAGGCCGGAGCGTACAACGGTCGAAACGTTGTGAATATGGCAATGAAGATGAGGATAACAGTCCGAATAATGTAAATAATGCAAATAATCATAATACCTCATCTCAGAGATATAAACAGATATTAAAATTCATGGAATAATTATTTTGGTTCATCTCTGAGACATGTTGATTCTTCGTTTTGCCATGATGAAGTAAACAGTGTTGACATCGAATTTAAGTCAAGGTGTATTTAGATCTCGGACAGGCGCCTTTCACTTAATAATGTTTGTTATCGGGCTTTTCATGAGATGAGAAGAATTGAGAGTTAGAAGAACGGGATGGTTCACAAACCTGTATAGAAAAAGCAATATTTGACTTCTTTGTTTGTATCCAGAAGCTTGAATACTGACCCCCCGGTGAGAAATATGCAAATATCTCTAGGCAGACCCGTTACTTACGAATAACTGTGCTGCTCTCAAAAGAGTCATACGATTAAATATGCAGAATACATTGCACGTTGACTTTGCTTTTAGTCTGAGCTTGCTGATATTTTCACGGTCTCGGAGGTCGAAGAAGTTTTCCACCAGTGAGAGAAAACATTTTTTGATTTTTTTTTTGTTTTGTTTTCCGACATATTAACCTTTTCCAGGCAATTTAAGGTCGAATTCTGTCGTTTCGACTAAGTAGATAGGCAGACACAGGTCCAGATTGCACGTCAGTCAAAAAGGCAGACATAGATACAGCAAACATGGTTTTGTTTTCTTTTGGTGGGGGGATGCTTCTGCACGTGGATGCAGTTGGCGTATTCCTGACCGCAATCTCAGGTTTTGAACCCAGATGAAAAAAAAGGCCAAGATTTTGAACGTTGATTTTTACAGCAAGAAAGTGCTCTCCACCTGAAAGATTGGCGCGGCACAATCTTTCTGCCCACATTTAGCCTTGTACTTTACTAACCTGAGCTTAATATTGAGAATGTGAACGTTGTTAAGGATTGTGTAGTATATGTGGGTTTTGACGTCATCAGATATATTACGAAATTGTGTTAGCTAGTTGAAAGAAAACCAGGACACGTCTTTTAGAAATGCTTGTATATTATTTTTCTTATGCTATAAGTAAGTAATGTTTATTTCAAATCAGATTAATTTAACATGGCAAAAATATATATTTTATTTTTGGAAAATTTTTAAAACCGATTTGAGAAGCGTGATACCACCTCCTAATTGCTGGTGTTCCCAGGTCCACCCTGATCTGGGGTGGTAGCCACTGTTAGAGTCCCAGCTATGGACAAATAGTTAACCTCCGAAACTGGGGTCAAAACAGAAATCAATGGAAATGATGTCGTTATTGTTGTTGTTGATGATGATGATGATGATGTTGTTGATGATGATGATGTTGATGATGATAAGCCGTTGCGGCTTTCTTTCCCCCACCAAGACAAAACAGTGCCTGTGATATATATCTTATTTCCGACTTTCCTCGCAATAAAAACGGAATGGTCAATTATTTATCAGAGGTAATGGCAGCGTGTAATTCACGTGCTAATTTACGAACAAGGGGACAAGCAGAATTATATGATTATCATATAAACAGGGAAATAAAGAAATATGATGGAAAAGTATCATTGTTCATTATTCTTTTTTTTCTATACAGAAAATACTGACGAGATTCACACTCTTCCAAATATAAACAAGCAAAATAACTAAACCCTTCTAAGTGAACAATGTAATTACCAGCATGTTAGGCAGTTATGAGGGCGTGATTTTCCCAAGTCCTTATTCACACAATCTTTTCTCAGTCAAATATCCTGGGATGTAAGTGACAGGACCTTATCTCAGGTTATATGGCGATGGAACAAAAAATAGGAAGAGGCGTATTACTTTTTTTTACAAGCTTAATTCGAAATCGATTGGGCGATACCGTTTTTCGTGCTGATACAATGCATTACGCCACCCACTCTTCCACACACGAAATATCTTACTCTTTCTTTTACTCACACACACTGATATACACATATTTTTTCTCTCTCTCTCTATCAGATGTGCATTCTCTATCACTCTCTCTTTCTCACTCACACACACATTCTCTCTTCCTCTTTCTCTTAGTTTCAAACTATCTCAGTTATTCACACGCATAATCTTTTTCACTATCACTCACACACGCACATTGTCTCTCATACACACACACACACTTTCTCATACACACACTGACCACTCAGTCAAACGGCCACACACACATTCTCTCACACATTTGTACGCACTCTCTCTATCACACTCACATTCTTTCACTTTCTCCCTCAAACACACTCCCTACTTGGCTCCCTTTCTCTCGCATATGACTCTCAACAAACCGTCACGTTACATCACCCAACGAGTCCCTTAAACCCTTAAGGTCCTAGGGGCATCAAGGGCAAGAATGTGAATTCACAGTTTTCCTTCTACGACACTGGTTACCACTTCATGGTAAGAGAACCCAATTTGTCCTGCAATTTTACCTATAGCTGGGTGGCGAATAGATGGATTCATACCATTTCCACTGTTCAGTATCTATCTATATATCTGAGATGAGGTATTATGTACACTATTTACATTATTCGGACTACTGTCCTCATCTTTGTCGCCATGTTTATCACAACGTTTCGGCCGTTGTAGGCTCCGGCCTTCTTCAGGTGGTTGGAATGTCGAACTGAACCAACCACCCGAAGAAGGCCGGAGCATACAACGGCCGAAACGTTGTGATAAACATGGCGACAAAGATGAGGACAGTAGTCCGAATGATGTAAATAATTTTCAATGTTATTTTGTCGAAATTGAGTATAACTAACTCTGCCGAAATTCCAACTCGGGATACTGATCTCTCTTTCCAAATCGTTAATCATAAAAACACATCGACTCACAACACATGCAAACGTAGAAAGACCGGATATAATAAAATGAGGTCAATTAACCAATATTCGTTGTCCTAAGCTTTTCACGTGTTCATTAATTGAACGATTTACCACCGTTTATAGTTTTATCAACGCAGAGAATTAATTAGACTATGTTGATTGTATTTTAACATATTCCAAGAAAGATGGTTGACTTAACTGGTCTTTCTCTACTTTTAATTATAATACATCAATTAATGTGAAAAATGATACATTTCAAGTATTATTTGCTAACGCTTAAAATATGTGACCCAGCTATTGTATAAAAATAAAGCATTTTATTATAGAGCAGAAAAACGTATGTGATTTAAACAAGGTTAGAAACAGTAAAACACTGTACCAAAAATAACAAGTCCTGGGTATGACGATATACTACGCCCGGCAGTAAGGGCTGTGATCATGAGATAGGGAGGTTTTGAGGGGTGTGGAACCTCTTCTTAATTTCTGTTGTTCCCAGGTTCACCCAGATCCGGGAGTGATAGCACATGTTAGTTTCCCATCTATGAACCCTCAAACAAAAACAAAACACTATGAAAATATAAAAACACTTTTTTATATAAAAAATTTCAGTATTACCTATTTATAGTATGTATATATATATATATATATATATATATATATATATATATATATATATATATATACACACACACACACACACACACACACACACACACACACACATATATATATATATATATATATATATATATATTAAAAAAAAGAGAGAAACCGCAAACGCTTTTGGTTGTAATGTGGATTTTTTTTTTTTTTTAATATAATGCTTTATTTTCCATAATTTTGCTACACGAGTTCCCGGTCTCGCGACCTTCAACAGGCAAAGCGTGGAAATTTCCACATATTATTAAAAATAATTAATTTTTTTCTTATGTTTTTCGATGTTAAATATTCTCGATATGAGACATTCTCTTTTTAGTGTGTTAGTGACCCGTTTGCGGTTTCTCTCTTCTTTTTAATATACACACTTTTCTCTCGTTGGAATTACTATAACCTCTTCCCTTTATATATATATATATATATATATATATATATATATATATATATATATATATATATAGTTGAAGATATAAAATTGTGTTCAAAAGTTTTAGATTTCGGTATTAAATAACTCATAGAGGTTGATATGCTGCTAAACAAAATAAACCAACCAACCAACCAACCAAAAATAACAAATTTAATATGTTTTACATTGATTATTATTTGGTACATTGTTCTTAAATGGTCTTGTCAGATCGAGACTTTCCTAAGGATGTCATGCATGGCGCGAAACTAGTTCAGAAATGTCTGCACTATCAGCTGTATACAAGTGCAATGGTTAAAATGGTTTTGAGTAAGTGGAGACTTTCGCTCTTAGCGATGATTATTATTCTGCGAATCTCGTGGGCTGACACTACAGAATAACAAACCAAAGAAAAGCTGTACCAAATAACAGAAACCACACCACAAGATAACTTTCAACAACTAAAATGGATATCACATGTAACTTCAAGAGAATATAATGACACAATCAATATGTTGACATTCCACACTGCTTCAAACAAAAGGTTAAGAAGGAAACCACCATCAATACTAGAAAGATTGATAACAGCCATTGGACTTGAGAAACCTACTTTTCTGAAAAAATGTTTTAATAATAAGATTTTATAAATTTCAACCAGCAGTAGCACTGGCTGCTCGGTCAATGAATGTCGAATGTTTTCGTATAAGGAAACGGCTAACATTACCATTATCATAGAGATTAAGAGAACAGATACTAAACTTGGTATTTACTCGTCCTCCCCACCGCAACCACGGTGATTGGATATGGCATAAGGCAGGTTTAAAGTGGGAAACTCAAGCGCGTGCTCATGGACCAAGGCCAAAAAATTGCCCATTACCTGTAAGCAACGTCGCGTTGGCATCGACATTCCATTGACTTTCCCTCCTTGGTGCAATGAGAGTGTTCTACCATATGATTAGAACCCCAGGACCAGGCATCACTCATTTATTTGTTGTGTTCTGTCCTAAGACAGATTCACAATTGAGAGATAAAATGTAATTTGCCCGCGCGAAGGCAGATATTACACTTGGTATTTAGTCGTTCTCTCGCGGTGACCTGATATGGCAGAACGCTGGTTTAAAGCGTGTAACCCCTGTGCGTACACATGGGCTAAAGCTCCAAATTTCCCAGTCCCCGCAACCAACGTCGCTCTGGCGTCGATATTCCATCGACCCCCTCTCTTTGGTGCAATGAGATAGGTGCTGCCGCATTGTTGGAATACCCAGGACCATTTATTTGTTGTGATCTGTCCAAAGTCAAAGACAATTGAGAGACAAAAATGTATTTAGTCTGTCCAAAGGCAAACACTACACTTTGGTCCTAGCCCCATGGACAGGGAGTGAAGTCAATGAAAGTAAAATGTTTCCTTATAAGGAGGCGGCTAATATTACCATTACCAATACATGGAGTATTTACTAAGTGTTACATGAACTATTTTTTGAGAACTCCAGCTTCTTTCAAGAAGATAACCTACCAAGCTTCTGTTGACCAAAAAGATCCCTTATAATGTGACAGTTTCAAACTAAGCATAGTGGTAGCTGTAAAACGTGATAACTGAATTGCAGCAAGAATTATATAAGGCACTGGTGATGACATATGTCAAGTTATGTGACAAAGGTCACAAAAAGTATCTGCGAGAGTACGCATTAAAAAATGTTAAAAGGTCAGAGATAAAAGTTTCTTTAAAGTTACATACAAATAGTATAAATTGCTCTAAAACCGGTGATGATTTATCCGCCTTATCCAAAAACTACTTTTTTCGAATTGAAACACATGCTTCTCTTGAAGCTAAGTTTTCAGGCGACTAAACTGTTATGTAATATCAGTCCTCCTATGTGGCGGTGAATCTATTCCGCACATATAAAGAAGAAACTTGATACAACAGAAATATGGTTCTTACAGAAAGATGCTGAGAACATGAACTGAACATGACGAAGTTTTAGAAAAAATTAAAAACAAAAAGGACACTTATAATTAATATCAGAAAGAGATAATCAGAATTTGAACTCGGCTTGCCACCTTCATTTGGTGTGCTGATACTCTCTCTTTCTCTCATATTGTTGACAGATGAATACCGCCTATATTTACATATAGATAGAAAAGTCACGAAATTAGTGAGTGATATTGTAGGGATACAAAGCTAACAGAAAGAATAGACTTATGTCTCAAGAGGCTCTTGAGGACACAGCCGATTCGGGACAGTAGTCTGTTGCTACATAGCTATCTACTGGCAAAGACATAAGTTTTTTATGTTCTAAAAAGGAACCGAAAAAGATACCACAATGCTGTACTGTGTCCCACTGAGGGACGTTACAATAAGACCTTCTTTTTATTCCCGCCTTCAATACCGCTTACCTTCTTATATGTACTTAAATGTCCCTGTGTGTGACAACTTGCTTATGGCATATACGTACTACTTGTTTAATATGACTTATACAGGGTGTCCATAAAGTCTCTTTACAATTTCAAAAATATATTATAAAAGCAATTGATGTGGCAGCACAACTAGATGTCAGTCAACCAACCATCATTTTTCAGCAAGATGGAGCACCATCACATTCGGTTCGTGGATTCCTAAATCAAACATTTCCAGACCGGTGAATTGAAAGGTATGGCCCAATTCCCTGGCCACTTCGTTCACCAGATATCACTCCCTTGGACTTTTTTCTATGGGGTTATGTTAACTATATCCTGTATCGAACAAAGATAAGGGTCATCACTGATCTAAAGCAAACGATCACTGATACCATTGCCACCATTGACAGCAAACATATGGCAAGAAATCGAGTATCATTTTAATGTGTTTCGTGGAACTAATGGTGCCTATATTGGGGTGGATTAAGTTAGTTAAAAAAAACTTCAATATTTACTTCTCATTTTGTAACAATTTCCACATATTTGTCTGTTCATTTGCTTTTGTAATAAATGGGCACCCTGTACATATGTATATATCTATATACATATGTCATATATAAAATGTTTTCATGTTTATTTCATTTGTTTATCTCTTTGTGCTGCTATTCCTTCCGCTTTGTTAAGCTGGTTTTTGTGTGTTTTATATACTCGAATTCACCCAATGCTAGTACCAGTCAAGGTAGAGGATTAGTGAATGAGGTGTGTGATATCAATGAAAGAAGAGGTGGTAGGAAGTGAAGATTATGAGGATAAGTAGGATAGAAAGGTTGTCCCGTGTTAGTTTATCACGGATATATTATTGCTTGAGACTAGTCGAAATGTAACAGGGCACAGACATTGTTTAAGTGTTTAATTGCATAAAAAAATATGAAATTGTGATTTTGAGGGACTACTAATTGGATAATAATTATTAAAATTCTCAAGAGACTATGATTGAGAAAAAAATTAAAAATAAACCGCGTTAAAAATTATGTTTTAAAATAATAAAATGAATTTAAGAACAGTTTCTAGGAGAATCGAACCCAGTAAAATTGAGCAAAACCAAGGTTCTCTACCCTATCAACTTCCCGTCGATAAGAAGAAGACATGATTAAGTGCTGTCTGAATTTCATAGATCCTGAGAAATGGAAATTCGATAGTTTGTTTACATTGCATAATCTATTCAGAATGTGTATTCTTACAAATTATTCTAGACAAAGAAGGAAACATTACCAAGATTACGAATATTTATATTGATCACCCAAAAAACACAATTATCTTTACAGAAAGATACCTAGGAGGATTTTAAAGTAAATTGTTATGGTGAATCACACCTATTCTATAGTTAATAGACTCTCCCACCTAATATAAGTAGGAGTAGTAAGAGAAACGAGGGTCAGTCGATGTCGGACGACAGTAGTCGACAGTTAGTCGAATACGAAAGTAGTCAGCGACCACAACAAGATTACTCTGCATAATACCTATTATATCAAGTTTCTAACGTATTGCACGTCAAACTATTTAGGACCGATTTAGTACAAATACAAGCCTCCGCTGCGAAATAACTCCACAACATAAATATAAGAGTGGTACCATATGTTTTTTAACAAGGTCTCTTAAGATTAAGACGGTCGAATGGAGAAATTGGATATATCAATGTTAAATTTTGGAGGAGGAGTTGTCTATATGAACGACAGTCTCCAGACCGAAAGACAGAAGGTGGAAATGGCCAAGGATGATTGCCAGAGATTCGCTCCCGTCGCATCTCTCGCAGCTGGAGCGGAAACACGGAGACAAACAGAAAAAGCGGCCAACGGGGAAGGTCGCAGTTGGATATCACGGAGCGGTCCGGAATTGTTTGTAAGACAGTCGTCGCTAAAATGCACTCCCGAAATTCCCGGGCCAGTGCGAAAACACGGACACACGCATGACAGAATTGAAGAAGTATTGAAAGACTGGTTATTGCTTTAAGAGGAGTTGGTAGACAGGGGAATCAACCAGCCAGGAAATTGCTTATAAGAGTCATCGCTAAAGAGCACACCCGCAATTCCCTGGCCGATGAGAAAAGACAGACACACGCAGAACTGAAGTACCGAGTAATAGTCGACTGACTGGTTCTTACTTAGAGTAAATGAGAGTAGATTGACTAGTTATTACTTTGAAGAATTGAGAAAGAGATGACTGACAGAAAAATTTAGAGAAAGTCGATTGACTGGTCATTATAGAAGAATTGGGAAAGTGTCGATAGATTAGCTATTATTTCGAAGAACAGAGCTAGAGTTGTTTATCTGGTTAATACGTTGGTGTTTGCAACTAGATTAATTTCAAAATTGCCATCTTGAAGTAGAATACTTGATTCGCAGTAGCAAATAGAGAAATTTTATTCAACCAGTTTTTCTTTATATTCAATAAACCTGTTGTTAGAGTTATCAACAGTGATGTGCATTTGATTGGATTTCCAATTCGCGTTTGAACGAAAAGAGACAAAGGTTTACCACAGCCACAGATAGAAAATACGCAATTTTTTCTGTGGTACACAAGGTATGTAAAGGGGTAAACACCATATTACGCCGTCAATCCCAGTATCGTAAGATTTTGGGAAATCCTAATCAACCCTATCGAGACAACACACCGGCCCTAAGTAGGGAAAAGAAAGTCGGGTGACCCCTAAGGTCGGTATTACTCAACAAATCTAGCAAAGCTAGCGACTCGCGTCTGAGAAAGAAAAGAGAAGAGACAGAGATCGGAGGCGGGGGAGTATAGTATGTGAGTTGAGAAGTGATAGGTGTGTTGTTAGACTTGTCAATGATAAAGGGTTGTCAATGAACGTTGATGGTTACATTTGGGGCCGTGTCAAGGGTTACAAAACCAAAATATTTCTTCTCTTTCTAAGATCTAATAATATAATCAAATTTCATGTCAGATAATTTGGCAATTCCAACTTGGATCCTTAGCACGAATACCAATCCATACGTTAATAATTCTATTATTTCGAATTTGAATTTCAAAATTTAAGTTTGAATTTCTAAACTTCTTTTTATCGTCTTATTCACCATAAACAAATCCAAAGAGCCGCTCAAGGTAGAGGATTATTGAATGCGGTTGTTGTAACGGCGTAAAGAGCGAAAGTAAAAAGTGTGCATATTACGAGGATATGTAAGATAGATAACGGTTGACCCTAGACTTAAAAGAGATTAACGCTACAGTAATCAGAGAAACGTTATCTCAGGAGTCTGTGCCACAAAGTAACAGTTCATGAAAAAATCTGTTTGAGTGGAATTTCCTCCTTACTTATGGAATACGAAGGGAATCGGGATAAGTCGGCTGCGTGCAGGTGGCATGATGGGTCCTCGCTGTAAAGATCTGAACTGGTGGAACTAACTAAGGATGCTAATCTGAACATTTGTCATGAAAATAGGGAAAGAGTAGCGAAAGGCTTCCAACATTTTATCTGTGGAAAAAAAGGGTTTAGAGTGTGAAATAATTAATTATTCACAAAGCCGTATAAGCGCTTTTTTACTCCTCAAGGCTGGAAAGTTAGGACTGGGCAGCTCCAATCCAGATATGGCAACAATACTCCATTCTGATTCTTGTAAAAATAGACTACGGCAGGAGAAGTCAAATACTTCCTGACGAGAATGATAATGCTAATATTAGCCGTCTCCTTATAAGGATTCAGCATTCATTGATCGCACAGCAAGTGTCTCTGTGGGTTGAAATTTATAAATTATTTATCTTAAGATGATTTTTCAGGAAAACATATTTCTCAAGTCCAGTGGCTGTTATCGCTCTTTCCTGTATTGATGGGGGTTTCCTTCCTAACCTTTTGTCTAAAGTAGTGTAGAACGTCAACATCTTGATTATATCATTGTTACATGTGCTATTCATTTTAGTTGTTGAAAGTCATCAAGTGATATGTTTTCTGTTATTTGATACAGTTCTTTGTTTGCGATTCTGTAGCACCAGTTCAAAAGATTTGAATGAGGATGGCCCTCGTTAGAGCGTACGGATTTCAGTCACTCGAAACCGTTTTAACCCTCGATCTGAGAAAGAGGTTGTATAGAACTGACAGTTTAGATATTTCTGAACAGATTTGGCGCCATGCATGACATCCTTATGAAAGTTTCGATCTGACGATGGATGTTCAAAAGTCGCATTCCAAAAGCTAGACAGCGTATTATGAGACAGGGGGATTTCGTTGGTAGCAAAGAGTAATGAACTGCTACGTGATATCTGTCCCCCTTTACGGCAGATAATGTTGGACGGTCTCCTCAAAGATGAAGAAGAGACTCGAGGCAACGGAGGTATGGTTCTACCGAAGGATGCTAAGGATATCATGGACCTAGCGGGTGAGCAAAGTTGAAATTTTGGAGAGGATGCAAACAAGGAGGAAGCTTATACTTAACACCAGGAAGAGGCAGATGAACTTTTTGGGACACGTAATGAAAAAGGAGGGCTTGGAGAATCTGATACTCACAGGGCAAAAAGAGGGTAAGAGAGATAAGGGAAAGCAACGCGTGACATACCTTGCGGGATTAATCAAATGGATGACAGAACAGGATCTGGGAGAAGTAGCAAAGAGACAAAACTTATTGAGAGCTACAAGGGATAGGAGGAAGTGAAGAGCCATGATCGCCTACGTCCTGAAGGGATACAGCACATAAAAGAAGAAAAATGATAATGATAGTAATAATAATAATTGTTTTTTGTTTTGTAAGTTTTGTCTTTAAACAATAATATATAATTAAGGAAATCATTGCATTTTTAACTAAATATAATCTTGAAGCAAAGCTGCAACAGCTTAGTGAGAATATAATCGTAACTGGTGGGCACCTTGAGGTGGTGTAATGGTTAGCAAGCTTGTCTCGCTAGAACTATTACGACTGAGTAGTGAGTTCGATCCTCACTGGGTACCCCATACTTTCGGCCTTGTGCCACATCTGAGCTACGCTTGGAAAATCACTACTATAATCGTAACTGGTTAACTAGTAAAAAAGATGAAAAAAAATCGACAATAATTTTATTTTATTCTGTGATATACTAGGCGATATACACGGTACACTCAATGACACATGCACCAACACACACATAAAACGGCACACATGCTCAACGACAGAAAGACATATATATATATAACAAAAAAAAAAAAAGAAAACATACAAAAGCTACTAGTCCTAAACCAGCTCAAGGTAATGAAAATAAATGTCTATTTGCAAAGGTCGAGCAGATATAACCTACTTTATCGTATTGCTTTATTCTGATAATTGCCTCGGACATTTTTATTTTATCGCAATGCTTTGGTCGCTGTATACTTCAGTGTCTGTTATAGCTTCAAATGTCGAATCTGCTGAGAGCACATGCGCATTCCTTCACATACACGTCACATCCGGCCGGTGTCTCTGCCTGTGAGCTCATGGAATACTTGACCCACGCGTTCAACCCATGACCTTCCTATTAATTGGATACATTTAACAAGTATTCTCATTTTAGAGATGCTTCTGAAATTTCAAATTCATCGTTTGTCCTTTTTTTTATCAATGAATTTCATATGCCATTGGTATTTATGCATAAATAGTTCCATTTAAGTCACAGAATAGAAATGATGGTCATCCGCAATGAATGGATTAAGATTTATTAAGTGAGAGGCTTGCAACGTTAATTCTATGGCAGGGGCGTTGTTGGATCGAAAATAAGTCATTGACCACGTAAATGCTTTTCAACCCTGTCAAAGCTGCTAAGAAGGGATTGGGAAGCGCCAATTCAAATATGGCAGCAATACTCCATTTTCGGTCTGACTTGATTCTTGAAGAAATAAAGCACGGCAAGAGTTAGTACAAGGAACCCTTTCTCTAGCGTCTTTAGTGATTGATTGGATTTAGCGATTGATCAGTTCCATTTGAAGTTTAGGACATGATATGCCACGTACACTGTGTCAGCTCATCTTCATTCCCTTTAATAATGAGAGGTCATTGTATTTAATACGGAAAGGACATTGTATTTAATAAGGAAATGCAATTGTATCTAATGTGACAGGATCAATGTATTTAATAAGGAAAAGCCATGTATTTCATGAGTTGAGTTCATTGTAATTAATACGTAATTACGTATATTTAATAAGGAGAGGAAACTACTTTTAATAATGTTGGTTGATTTTATTTAGCGGCATATCAATCTCTATGGGTTATTTAATACCGAAATCTAAATATTTTGAATACAATTGCATGTCTTCAACTACAGATAAAAAATATTGTTGATCATTTTGTTATAAATAGGTATTTTTGTAAATATGCTATAAATAGGTATTTTTGTAAATATGCTATAAATAGACATTTTTATATTTTCATAGTTTTGTTTTTTGGGGAGGGGGCTCACTATTTGTCCATAGCTAGGACCCTAACAGGTGTTACCACCCCGGGTCAGGGTGGACCTGGGAGCAACAACAATTGAGAAGTAGTTTCACGCTCCTCTAAAGATCCAATCTCCCAATCAGAGGCCTTGCTGCCGGATGTTGTTTATCGTCATACCCAGGACAACTTTTAATAAGGAGACGTCATCATATTTACAGACTTATTCACTAAGCCAGATAACTCTGTTCAATTTAAATGATACTTTTATTCAAAATAAAAAGTCCTTTATTCATTGAACAAGTTCTTTTATTCAAAATAAAAGGTACTCTTATTCAAAGAAGTGAGATCTTCATTCATTATAGGCAATATGGAATTCCATCACTGAAGAGTCGTACAAAGTGCATTTACAAGTAATAGGCTGTCTGTTAGAGTTTTGCTATTTTACAGTTCAATGTTAAATCCAATAGAAGAGGCTTTCAGTTCTTTGAAAGAAAACGTTCTGCTAATCTAAAAACTTCATGGTTTGGTTGTTTGACGACATATCGATTCTTTATGGGTCATTTAATATCGAAATTTCATTTTACTGTAAGTTTTTGGCAATTTTTTTCTTAAATGTATTACTGACAATTTATTTATTTACTATGAAAATTAATTGATGGTACTTTTTCTAATGTATTTTTATATTTTCCTGTTTTGACCCCAGTTCAGGGGTTCATTAGGATGTAGTATATCCCCATACCCAGGACGAGTTCATTTAAAGAACAAGCTTACTCGAATTTTGAAAGATTTTCCCATGAATGCCGATGTGTTTTATTCTCACATTTTACGAAAAAATTTTCGCCAAATTCCAACATTATAAAACATCTTAGTATAAAAAAAATAGATTTTTAAAAATTATACCTGCATCATAAATGGCCAAAAAATAGTTTTCAATATGCAACCAAAAATGCTTTTCGATTCACTAATGGCCTCGTTAGTTTGAATTCTCATCTTGATGGTCGGGAATATCAGTCTCATTACTTTGAATAAGAGTATTTTTTTATTTTGAATAAAGATATCTGTTGTGGTAAGAGCCGATTATTCGCCTTATTGTCATGAATGTACTGGTCCGTTCATGATAAGTAGTCCTGGGTAATTGTCTAGGTTCGCAAGGAAAATTAGATCGGTGTTTGACAAACTGCTGCCGAATAAAAAAAATATATCGAAAACAAGAAAAAATCCGGTACCCAGAAATACTTCAAACCCGGCGAAAAAGTATTCTTTCGAACTTACTAAAATGGAAAGAAAGGCGGGGTAGTTGTGAGACGTATCGGGAAGTTATTGTACATGATAAAAGGGTTTATATTGGCGCATAAAAGACATCGAAATCAAATACACTCAAAGGTACTCAGACAAACAGAGCATCCGAAATTAAGAGACGATGATGGTTCTGTATGACGTTTTCGATACACATATGTCTCAAATAGATCTGGAAACCACACCCTCCAGTAAACGAATGAGACAGGCTACAGAAGTTTTAGATCTTAACCTCAAAAAGAAAAAAAGTATAACTTCCATAGGAAGTAAGTTTCAAGAGGGGAGATATTGTGGTAAGAGCCTTCCTTACTATCATGAATAGGCTGATCCTTTCATGATAAGTAGTCCTAGGTAATTATCTAGGAGGAGGAAGATAATACTATTGCAGTGACTTGTCGAGCTGCGTATTGACTATTACTATCACAACTGATTCGGTTGAGTTAAGTGTTGTGTCTGACAAGACCCCATATCACAACAGTGTCTTTATATCGAATAAAAGAACCTGTTCAATGAATAATATTTTTATCGCTTGTTTTTGAATAATTAATTTAAACTGAGGTATCTGGCTTAGAGAATAACTTTATAATAAGGAGGGGCCACCTCATTAAATAAGGAGATACTCTTGTATTTAATGAGACGCTACTGTAATTAATAATGAGAGACCCATTTAATTAATAAGGTGATGCCATTTTATGTAATAGCTTTAGATGTTTGTTTTAATTGAGTTTTTCAGCTGACAGATTGAAAAATGAAAGAGTTTTTATCTTTTCTCACTTGTAATTACGTATTTTGCTCCATGTAATTTATTATCTCTGTCCCATAATAATTGTTCCATTTGCTTACACAATTTATATACTAAATATAACACCTATTACGGGACAAGTATAGTACCCCTGACCAAGTTTTATAATTACTGAAGACATTCTAATCGTATTAACCTGGTTAATCTGAACCGATTCAAGTATTTGAGAGCGGATTATCTTAAAGGTTTTACTTTTGTTGCTGGCGATTGACAGCTTGGATGAATTGTATTTAACTTATTGCAACTTATTGCTGTTACGTTTTTGAGTCAATAAACACTATTTAGCACGTAATACGCATCTTTAACTTTGAATCGTAAAAATCCAAGTAAACGTGCGTACCTTAATTTTGCAGTTACATTGATTATATTTTCGGCATGAATAATCTAGGAGTTTATCGATACAATTAATTATATTGTACCAAAAAGAAAGAATTTTGATTTTTTAAATCATTAAAATTAAACATATCCAAGTAAATTTAATACGAATCAAAACAAATATAAAGCAATGTATGAACAACTCTATCTCACTACTTACTAACGATATATTCTTTATTATTGTAACACGCGGCATTTTCACTTATTTAAATCAAGTAATGTTCTCTGTTACTATAACAACAGAAAATCTCATTAGTAAATACATTTTTATTCAATTATTTGCAATGACTTGTCGCTTATCAGCAAACTCCGCGATGCCTTTTGAGTAAAGTTTTGAAGTGAAAGATTTTTTTGAATACTTGCATCTTGTTTTCCTTAGTGACAATTTACCACATCAAAACGTTTTTGTAGCGATCAAAAAAAGGTAATAATCGGTTGGTATTATATACCGTACCTATGAACACTAAGGGGCATGTCCAAATCCTCAGAAATACGTTGGACACAATTGTAAGTGAGGATAATATGCTGTCTTAGTAGTCCACCACTAGCAGTGGTTTACCTACTTCACGCCGCTGGCGAGTATTGTATTTTGTTGATGTTATAAAGATTACCATTTCATTTCCAACCTTCATTTTGGTTATTCCTCATTCAATAACCTTTTTTAGGTTACAACAGTAAGTCAGGTAGGGTCTACCCTACCTGACTTATTAACCAATAAATTAACCAATAAAATACCCTACCTGACAGATTAACCAATAAAATACCCTACCTGACAGATTAACCAATAAATTTTTCTAGTGTTACCCTTGATCCACGCGGCTTTGCGCTGTCACGGAAAATAACAGTTTTCTTTAATCCACCGTGTAGGCTGCCATTGCCATGCAAAGCCTAAGTTTATGTGAGTGTACTTCAAATTTATTTTTAACTGCTATGTATGATTAGTAGTTCGAGCGATACTGTTATGGGAACTTACCTATAACGATAATGGACTCTTCCTGACACTATAAATACTGCGCCTCTCAAGAGTATAATGAATGAACGGTGTAACCAGCACCAGTTCATGACTGTTAAACTTTCTGCTTTGGCAGAGAGGAACCCGGACGAAGCTTTGCCGAAGGGCAAGGTTTCGTCCGGGGAGGTAAACAGGCCCTGAACCCGTCTCGGCGGGTTCAAAGGGTATATTTTTGGCCGAGCCTACGGGCTCGGGAAACCCACGTTAAACTCGGCCTTGTGCCACATGCAACCCTCGTGGGGGGGGGATAGATACAGAATGAATGGTGTAACGAGTCGAGACAATATTAGTTCACTCTAAACCAGACGGACAGTCATTACTTACACCTTCAACTTCTTGTACTATATTTCTGTTGTAATATATCTTTGTTATTCTACTCTTGTGTTCATGTTGTTCTTCCTTGGTTCTAACCTTGGACCATAACTGTGGTGCGAGGATATTGGACCATAACAGATACATTCGTCATTACAGTTGGTTCTCAAAAATGGAAATTACTTATGACTCAGCCTAATAGAATATATTCATAATATTTTATAATATATCTGTAATTCTAAGCTTAGCTTGTTAACCATTACTTCAAAATAAAACACACCCAGTGAGTACTGAACTCACTACAATACTTATTGTTGCGTGTTTAGCTACCCGAATATTGCCTTTCGCCTTGCAGTGAGGTATCCTTATTTATTGTTTTTTATTCTTTCTTACTTCTGCATATGATTCCTTTTCAGTACCGTAAAACGCGATGTAATCAAGGAAAAAATATTTATTCATACGTTGAAGTAATCACATCTTGTAGAGAGCGTTCGTGTGTACATTAACAATATGCATGAATTCATCTGTGTGTTATTTTGCGTGTATATTTGTGTACGACTATTTAGCCCAAGGACAACCAAAAAGAAATAGGGCGAGATGGGTTATGTAATACCGATTTTCAAAGTGAGACCTGTGTACCTATAAAATCAACTTTCAAAATTTAGGCTTTTAGCGGGGATCGAACAATAAATTCCTTGTACCATTGGGATACTCATAAATACTTCATTCCAGTAAGATTCCACTTTTAATAATTATCTCGAAGTCATCCAATTAATCACGCTAGAGAGCTTTGCATAAATCCTACATCAAAGTTGTAGTATTTACGTAAAAGTCTCGTACGATAATGTCATCTGACACTATATAAAAAGTTATCTGACTTTAAAAAATGTCATATCACATTATATGTCATTTGATATATAATGTATCATTTGGCACTATATGAAATGTCATTTCACATTATGTAAGATGTCATTATGCAAAATGTCAGCTGACATTATATAAAAAAATTTAAAACACTCAAAAGGTGTCAAAGGTTAATGAATTTATTGCAAGAACCGAATTTTTACCTTCAGAAAACCGTTTGTGATTATGAAGGTGAAAAGAAATTTGTTAGTCACATGCAATGAAACACGCACGCACACATATGCGTGCATGCGTGTCCAACAGTAAGTAAGTAAATGACAAAATGGAAGAGTTCTCAAACGTTTTTCCATTTCATGTTCATCTTTATCGGAGTGATTAGGACATTCTCAAAGAATTATGCTCTTCTCTTGCAAAGAATAGAATAATTAGAACTGATCTCATAGTTTCTTGTGGTTCCAGCCAAGTAATATGGCCCACAAAAAATAAATAATGATGCCTACATTAATATATAAGATGGTCGCGTGGTTTGAACGTTTGCTTTCTGATCGTGAGATTGGGTTTCGAATCTCACCATGTTGATGATTATTGATGTTATCAACTGAGGCGATTTCAGTGTACAGCACTTTTGAGAAGTACCTGAAAAACGCACCACCGATTGTCCCAAGTCTTAGCTATGAAAATTGGTAGACAGAACTGTTCGGAAGCTATTAATAGTTTACTAGCACGAAGTCACAAGTCATCGTGACCGAGAATTTGAACCTACTGGCCTTGTTTAAGGAATTATGTAAGGTTACATTACAGTTTCCTGTAACTAATGTTCGCTCAGCATAGATGCAGCATAAACCACAGGCGAGGTTTGTGGATTAAGCGTTTGTAATAGGGTTTAGCTAGACCATTATATATATAAAAGTGAACATTGAAGTCAACACTCAGAGACGACAGTCTGTTTCATGCTAGACGCAATCGTCAGGCCGGCTTGCGTCTAGCATGAAACAGGCTGTCGTCTCTGGGTGTTGACTTCAATGTTCACTTTATATTTACATTTACATACGCTCTATTTCTGATATTGAGCACTTTATCCCATAAATATAGCACACTTTAAAACCATACCATATATATATATATATATATATATATATATATATATATATATATATATATATATATATATATATATATAAAAGGAAAACCGATGTTTAGTTTTTACTGCTGTCTGCAACTAGACGTTTTATGTAGAAATAAAGTTGGTCAACGTTAAACTGTAACATTAACCAACTTTGCATCCGCATGAAATTTCTAATTGCGAATAACAGGTAAATCTAAGTACGGTGTTTCCTTATATATGTTATGTCTGCTCTATCTTTGTGCATATTTCAAATTTCAAATGCCTAACATTGAGCACATTTTTGTGTTGTCAACAAACTATGCCTATATATATATATATATATATATATATATATATATATATATATGTTTTGAACAATAAAAATATTGAGAAATTAGAAAATGAAAATTTTCAGACACACTGTGTTGTATATTAATATTTTTATTATTCTATTATTTTAATTAGATTCATCAACTTGTTTCGGCCAGCATGGCCATCATCAGCGGAAAAAAATTCTGCTTCTTAGCTGTGAACTACAGGAATAAATTATATATATAACCACATACAAGCCTGTTTTTCTGTATCACATCAATGTGGCTAGACATCAAATTGCTTCAAGCCGGGATCGAAAGACGACCGATTTGACATCAGTCAGAGACTCCACCCCTAAGCTATCGGTGCACAGGAATCTTTTAACGTACTATATACGTGATGTATATAAACGCTAAATCAGCAGCCAAAGCGCTCAATTCAAAACTGAAGAGCGATATATATATATATATATATATATATCCCTTACCCATCGATATATATATATATGTGTGTGGGGGGGTAAGGGATGTGACAGAAAGAAAGATATAGAGAGACAGGCTTGTTTGTTAGAAAAAAAAAGAAACAATGAGCAAAAGATTGAAAGATTGAAAGTAGGGTAAACTATTTTCAAACATTGCGATGCATTAAACTTTTTCATAGATGGGAGGAGCAAAAGAAAGATAAAAGATAGTATGCAGTATCAAATACTTGAGCATATTTTGTTCTGTTTTATGAGTTTGAAAAAATAATCTATTTTGTATAAAATTGAAATACAATCAGTGACGATCAATGCAGACCAAAAATGCTGGTAATGTTAATATTAACCGTTTCCTTATAAGGAAACATTTGGCATTCATTGATCGAGCAGCCAGTACTAAGTTTCTAAAATGTTAAAATAATTTTTCAGAAAAAATTAATTTCTCAAGTCCAGTGGCTGTTATCTCACTTTCCAGTATTTATGGAGGTTTCCTTTGTAACCTTTTATTTGAAGTTGTGTGAGACGTCAGCCTTTTGGTCATCTCATTATTTTCTCTTCGTGTTACATGTGATAACTATTTTAGCTGTTGCTGTTGTAGAAAACCGTCAAGTGATCTCGTTTCTGTTATTTGGTTCAGTTCTTTGGTTGCGGTTCTGTAGCGCCAGTCCACAAGGTTCGATGAAGTGTTATCTTTGCGAAGATCCACAGGCTTCGAAGCTATTTTTAACTATTGATCTGAGAAAGCAATTCTATACAATTGACAGTTTAACTATTTCTGAACGACTGGCAGTTTTTTAACAACCCGAGGCTTTCTATTGGTTCAGCTGGTCATACAGAATTGTGAAAACGATTAACATTAGGAAAGTTTATGGAAACCGGAATACTAAAAATTGTAAAGAAGGAAAAGAAAACACGCTAGGTTTTGGATTCCACTGTTCCAGAAAGTCGCAGAAGAATGCTGAAAGAGTGAAAAGCTAGAAATTCGTCAAGAAATTGAAAAAAAAAAATGTGGAGCATGGTGATGATTGCATTTAGCATTATTTTGAACGATTTTTGAATAAAGGTGATTGCATCTTTAAAGTCAGTTAAAATAAAGAAGAAAGTATTGGGATTTTGAGGACGATTACTGTCACGTGATCTCCAATGAAAACCACTAATTACGATGTGTGCGTAAACTTAACAACTACAAAATGTGCAAATGCTGGAATGTTACTTGTAGCATGAAAGTGATTTTTTATCATGTAAATACACTCTTTTCATCGGGGATAACATCAGATTTTTCAGTTTTAGTCACTCATAGTTAAATTGTCCTATAAGTCGCTCGTAAATTTAAACGGGCTTTCGTCATGTATGTTTAAGGAAGGTTAACATGATAGCGACATTATTTGCATTATTTACATTGTTCGGACTGTTGACCTCATCTTTATTGCCATGTTCACGACGTTTTGGCCGTTGTACGTTCCGGCCTTCTTCAGGTGATTGGAATTTCGAACTGAACCCTTTATTTCATCCACCGGTGTTCTAGTTCTACGTGCCAGGCCTCTTCTGGATGTCTCAATACCAGTTGGCACGTGGAACTACGACAACATTCTGAACAATGTAAATAATGTAAATAATTACAATACCCAATCTCAGAAATATAGACACGATAGCGACATGTTTTTGCCGTTTTTTATTATCCATACGTCAGCTTGCCTGTGAGATGCTCATAGATTTAAGCAGGTTTTCATCACTTATGTTTAAGAAAAACTCACTGTATATCGTGACATGTTTTGCCATTTTTGGTCATCCATATTTTAGCTATTCTATAAGACGTACATAAATTTAAGCGAATGTTTATCACATTATTTATTTAGAAAAGCTGAAACAATAGCATAATATATTTTGTCATTTTTGGTCAGCCATACATCACCTACTCGATTAAACTCTAGATAATGTAAGTAAATCTTTATCACATATACACAAGGAAAGCGAGGCGGTGTAATAGTCAGCGAGTTTGTCTCGTTAGAACATTTACCACTGAGTAGTGAGTTCGATTCTCACTGGGTGCCCCATACTTTCGGCCTTGTGCCACATCTAAGCTACACTTGGAAAATCCTTATACACAAGGAAAGCTCGAAGCATAACGTAATATGCTCTGTTCCTTACAAAACAGCGGACAGGAGTTTGTATATATAGAGAGATTTTATGTGTAAGTCCTTGTAAATTCTTTTATCTAACGACAGCCTATGTTTACACGCGTTTAGCTTAAAGTGCAAATGAAAACGGATATCTTTATTGTAATGTCAATAGCAACTGGTTCGTTGAATTATTTTCACCCCAAATGTATATATCCAAATAAACAAGCTTACAAATAGGAATCACATGCTCTGTAGATTTCAAGACAGAAAAAATTCATCAAAACATTTCGTATATTTAAGTTAAGGTCATTAGCCTCAGAATACAGTGAAACGCTTATACGTAGCGGTCTATGGTAAGAGTCATGGACTGTTTGTTCAGAAACCTTAGTTTTTAAGTCGATGATATTCTTTACCTAGAAAATTGGAAAATCCGAATTTAGATCTTGCGTAACTTTTGTAGATTGTAGTGCGGTGGCTGGCCCGCTCGTATTTGAATATGTCTGTCTACTAGGGCGGTAAACTAATCTCGTTGCAGACGCCTACTTGCGCAGATTTGTGTTTGTTCAACACCGACAGAGCCCACCCGTGTTTTATACTGCAACTATGCTGAGCGGACCTTAGTTACAGTTTCTGGGAAAGAGTGCATTATCTGACGTGATTAACAGTCTGAAGAAGGCCAGTAAGATCAAACCCTTGGTCACAATGACTTGCGATTTCGCGCTAGGACAACCAGTTCCTCTAATGATCGCAAAAGCGTAAAACCCAGGGTCATAAACTCATATCCATACAACTGAATATCTATCTATCTATCTATCTATCTATCTATCTATCTATCTCAGTCTTTTCGTATCTATCTATCTATCTATCTATCTATCTATCTATCTATCTATCTATCTATCTCAGTCTTTTCGTATCTATCTATCTATCTATCTCAGTCTTTTCGTATCTATCTATCTATCTATCTATCTATCTATCTCAGTCTTTTCGTATCTATCTATCTATCTATCTATCTCAGTCTTTTCGTATCTATCTATCTATCTATCTATCTCAGTCTTTTCGTATCTATCTATCTATCTATCTCAGTCTTTTCGTATCTATCTATCTATCTATCTATCTATCTATCTATCTCAGTCTTTTCGTATCTATCTATCTATCTATCTATCTATCTATCTATCTATCTCAGTCTTTTCGTATCTATCTATCTATCTATCTATCTATCTATCTATCTATCTATCTATCTATCTATCTATCTATCTATCTCAGTCTTTTTCGTATCTATCTATCTATCTATCTATCTATCTCAGTCTTTTCGTATCTATCTATCTATCTATCTATCTATCTATCTATCTCAGTCTTTTCGTATCTATCTATCTATCTATCTATCTCAGTCTTTTCGTATCTATCTATCTATCTATCTATCTATCTATCTATCTATCTATCTATCTATTACACTAAACTTGAACATTTCGTAGCTAGGCATTTTGATCCGTATGAGCTGTTGTTGCTTTTAAGTGGGTTAGCGTCAAAAAGGCAAAATATTACATCCGTTTAATTTTGTTTTTCCGCTAGCGCGGCAATTCATCATAACTGGTTTCATTGAATAAGAATAGTTTTTATTTTTAATATCATGTTCTTTCAATATGTATGCTTTCGTGACTATTTACAGATTACATTCATTTATTATCTGTGAATTAGCATGCATTCTTAGGAAAGGCAGTGGAGTGGTCTCTTGTTGTCTTTTCCAGAGTTTGAATTTGCAGTTTTCCTTTTCCGAGATTGGTTGCCACCCAAGTCTAGAGTGTCCAGTCTAATCTGCTATTTAACCTAGAGTGCATATGGGCAGATGGATTCGTGCCTTTTATAAATACACTTGTGTGAAAATAAACTTATAAACTTAGCAGACGAGGCCAGAATTTGAACTCGACTTGCTGATTCTATGCTAATAATCGTTACACTACCTTCACATCTTATTATAATACACATAAGCACACACGCGCTCGCACGTACGCGCTCACACACGCACACATTGTAAACGTACACATGAACTCTTTCAAAACGTAATAGATCATTTTTATTTATTAATGACATTGCGTATTATTGAATTGAAAATGCGTCTAATACAAGAGTAATATTAGAAACCAATAGACATGGTATCTATTCATAGAGTAATATTTATGTAAAATGATTAATCTTAAAATATTTAAAATGAGTTCAATCCTCACTGGGTACTCGATACGTATGATCATTTCGGGCGATCTGCCAAGTTTAGCCTGTTAATCTCTGTTGTGGTAGGATCCACCTAATTTGCATAGTGGAGTACCGACCATATAAATATGGTTGGTACCGGGAAGAGAGGGAGGAATCAAGAGATTCAACCAGAGACTCTGCCCGACTGCGACTCAGTCAACACATTCTCCAGGAACGGTCTTACCAGGAATATACAAAAGACTATATGTAAATATTGTGTACACATTCTTGTTTCAATACATTTTGTTCTAAGTACATTTTGTGTTGCATTATTATTCCATGCATTAGTCAAGTTTCAACAATCTCATTAATAATTGCTGCTGTAGTGAGTTCTCTACCCGCTGGATGATCGAAGTTTATGGCCCTATACCAGGCAAGGTTAAGCTTATTAAATACATTTGCTTATATTTCTGAGATTAGGTATTGTAACTATTTACATTATTTTCATTGTTTGGACTGTTGTCCTTATCTTTATTGTATATCACCTGAAGAAGACAAGAGCGTACTACGGCCGACAATAAGGAGAAGAGTTCGAGCAATTTAAATAGTGTAAATACTTATTAAATATATAAACTATAAATTCCTGCATCTACAGACCAAAATATTTCCTCACTGCCTAAAAAGAAATTAATCTCTTATTAATCAGTTATATTGAGAATTTCCTGTTATTGCTTCTTGCTGTTTACTCAAACACCGGTCTTTAGCACAGATAGAAAAACGTTGTATTTTTTAAAAGATTTTATTTATTTATTTAAAAAAAATCAACATGTTAGGTTTAAAAGTGCTATTGGTTTCATGTAATTCAGTATTATGTTATCTGGTCAAGTCATCGACGTCTAAACCTATCCTTCCACCATGCGTTTCTGGCGAGGAGACTGGCTAGACATCAAGCAGAATTAAAAACAAAACAAATCAAAAGGTTGATGAACCTACTAGTAAGGTCAATAGCTATCTAGCACAATGAGGTACAATGGTCTCCATATATATGTATACAGTCAGTGCGGTGATGACACGACATTAACTATATCCTACCCAATCATCTCAATACAATTTATCGATCATCTTCCTCACTTCTGTTGCTGTCTTGTCCATCTGCACTGGACGCAGGACTTCCGAGCCTAAAGTCAATGGCCAGGGCAGAAGGTCCAACTAGTGGAATCAACAGTTATATATCCGTGACGCGCGGTTTGACCTGGAGAGGGATATGCTATGCCAGGTTAACTTGCCCAAGAAACACTACACATGAATGTATACCTCTCCAGCTTTCAACGCAGATATGTGCAGAAAACTGGTGATGTACTCAGATGCGCGGCGACTCTCTAACCACACACGGTACACTGATGATGAACATCTATTTTGCATGAAGTACGCTTATCACATTATTTAGTCAACCGTTGGCAATGTCACAGTAAAGTTAAATTATAAAAACTTACAGATTTTATGTATATATTTATATTTTATATTCAGATTATATATATATATATATATATATATATATATATATATATGTTGGCCGAAACTAGTCGAGGAATCTAAATGAAATAATAATAATAAAAACGAAAGAATATTAATCTACAACCCAGTGTGTCTGAAGATTGTAATTTTTAATTTTTTAATATTTTTTATTGTTCAATATATATATATATATATATATATATATATATATATATATATATATATATATATATATATATATATATAATGAACAAAAAAAATATGTATATATATATTCTTACTCTGTCCTGGACATTGAGTTATACCTGGATTCTATCATCTTGGGAATTTATATATATATATATATATATATATATTGATCACAAATATTATCAATATATATATATATATATATATATATATATATATATATATATATATAAATTATAAATGCTCTCAAACTTCTTGCTCTCAACATTTTCGTCAGAAACCAGATGTAGCTTAATTGGCTTCCATACTAAATTTCTTCAGTTATTCTTAATAATATAAAGTTTTTAATTGAGATTATTTTTCAGAAAAATATCATTATCTTAAAAAAATATCAATCCTGATATTCAAGGTGACTTTACAAACCGTTTCATCAACCAAGGTGAATGCTGTCCCTAAAAAACATCGAAAGATGTGACGCATTTATTATAGAAGTGAGATGCTTTGTTGTTAATAGTATCACTAAATAGTATTTGCAAAATCTGTTATGACAGAAATGTGACGTCAGCTTTTAGTTTCTATAACGAAATTCTGCATGCTTACTTATATTTGATTGCAATCGTAAAGAAATAAAGTTCTCTCCACTCGGTGGCTTCTACAACAATGATATTTTGAAAGCATACTTACTAACATGACGTTTCTGAAAACGACGTCACCTATGAGGTGTGTAAAAATTTCCCGACACCCACTTTCTTTTTGTTTTTTTGTTCTTGAAAACTAGAAACTGAATACACAACTAAAAACAAGTTTTGAGTGTTGTGTTCAGTAATCATTTTTTATGTATATATATATAGAGAGAGAGACACACAAAAGAAATAAAATTACCAACAGACACGACACACATACAACACTGTGTGCTGTTCCTTTTCAAGTTGGACAAGACAGTAGCAAAAGTAAGGAAGATGATAGATGAAGCGTATGGCGATGAAGCAGTTAATGTCGTAAATGGTTTGTAAAGTCCAAAATAGCTGAATTTGAAATGGAGCATAAACCCAGAAAGCAGTAGAGCGCAAAAATTCAAGTAATGACCTAAAAACTATTTTAGATAATGACCCCACTGACTCAACAATAGAACCGATTGATAAACTTGATGGTCATCACTTAATAGTTGTAAGACTTTTACAAAGTATACAGGAAAAAATAATTGCCAAAATGGAAACACTAGAGCGCATCCCAACACTCGCATTTTACGTTTTGTCGGCTAAACAAAAGAAATGCTTAAAAAAAATAGAGTCTCCAGAACTGCCTTGATCATTTTGGAATGGTTCCTTTATGGTATGGAAAGTTTTATCCCACAAAAAAAATATCAACAAAAATTGAATAGACAACCTTGGTTCACGCCAGAATGTGTTGCATTCATATCTCACTGTAACCACTACTACTGTCTCTATCACAGGAAACGGTGTAGTAGGACCCTTGTTACATTTATAACTGCTCACAATTATTGCAAGAGAGTTCTAGGATATGCAAAAAGCATCTATGCCCAGTCACTCCAGGATGGGTTTAAAAATAAAAGACTTGCTTCCCGTGAGTTCTGGAAAATCTCAAACAAAATTTTCAATAGAAGCAAATCGATACTTTCATAAATTGCCTCGAGGTTATTTCATCCCCGTGAAATAAGGCAAGACTCTTTCCAACTAACTTTACCTCTAACTACACGTTAAACGACAGGGGTCATCTCCTACCTGACCCTCCCCTTCCCACAGATCATAAACTTTATAATATCTCTAGTAAGTTTCCAGACTCATCAAAAGCCTGCGAAAACTACCGGTCCGGATGCAATCTCGATGGTTGCCATTCAGCATATCCTTCAAAGTTATCTTTGGTCTTGGCGAATTTTTTTAACTGCTGCCTGAAGAATAAATGATTCCCAATTCTGTGGAAGGTATCAGCTGTAAGCTCTATTTTCGAGAAATAGAGTGATCGCTGATTCTCGTTATAATATCAGCTCATCAACCTCAGTTTGTCATCAGCATACTCTTGAAATCTATGATAAACAAGAAGGTTGTTGATCATCTCAATAGGAACAAACTCAAGAGCGACAAAAGAGCGATGGATTTCGTTCTTCTAGGTCCACAGCTGATTTCCTGTCCTTAGATACGGGTACTAAAAACTAAATTAATCACGAGGGCAGTCGCCTTAGATATTTGGAAGTGTTTTTTCAAGATGTATCACAGTAAACTCTCCAGATATGGAATCTCTAGAAGAGTTTTCTCAATTATCAAATCGTTCGTAACAGGCAGGACAATGAAGGCCGTTATTAATGGTTCTCTTCTCGGTTCTACACTCTTTTCGCTTTATATTATCGGTCTGCCTAAGAAAATACCCCGATCTTTAGTGAATATCTATGCAGATGAGACAATGGTATATGGGTACATCTCCAAAAATATGGATGTTCAGCGCTTGCCAACCGAACTCTTCTTTGACTTAGTTCTAACAACCCAATGATGGAATAACTGGCTTGTAACAAAAAAATCCAACTCGTAAATTTCATCAGACTCGAATAGATAGTGAATTTTCGCCTATCGCGATGAGCGAGTGATCTCAAGGAATCTCTATGCCTTGAATGCCTATTGAGACTCAAGTTCATACCCGACATCAAGTGGAATATATACGATCCATCGCTAAAGATGCCCTAAAAAGGGTCGGTTCCTTTGTATCGCTCCAGTGAGTTCCTGACTTCTGATATCTTTATACCATAGCCAAATCAAACTAACAATGTAGTACTGATGCAATATCTGTGCTGGTGCTATCAATTCTTCAATTTCCGGGTTTTATAGAGTTAAAAAAAAGTCTACCTGGCCTTCTGTGGGATTAATTATTTTCCACTATACAATTCCATTTCGCACATACAAAATGCTGGTAGTCTCTGTCTACACTATCGCTATTTTCATGGCAAATGTTCTCTCGAGCTACATTCCTTAGTTCCCCAGTTCTGACCTTCCTAGCTAAGGTCCGCAATTCCACTTATATTGAAACGAAACATCTTCATTCTCTTCGTATTCCATTATTAAAAAGGAACTTACATTCGGACAGTTTCTCTTCAAGAACGGCTACTTTGTCGAACGGACTCCCGAGAGGATGCTTCGTCGATCAATACAAACCTAATTTCTTCAAGTTATCTTTCCTATATATCTCCCTAAACTGTGCTTCTTAACTCCTTCTCTTACTTTCATACAACCTAATTCAGTAACCCTCAATCTTGATTGTGTCTTGTATTGGTTGAACAATTAATAAAAAAAAAAGTATAAACGCTGTCGTGCGAATCTGCGTTGGTAATACCTTACAAACAATGGTGTTTTATGTTAACGTGCTTTATGGCTCAGTTAAAATATTCAATTTCATTTACGACTATCATTTTTTGTTCTGTTTGAATTACTGAGACTCTGCTTTCGAGGGGGCACAGTCGTCTATAGTTCCTTCAAACTGCGAATACCTATAACTGAAGCGGGTGTTTGCAGTATATCCCCTACTTCAAATTATACCTCCTTCATCAGCAGTGTATGCTCCCTGCGCCATTGACGGATGCCTGAGGAATGTCACAAGTGTTGACACTGCATTTTTAAGGAAAGGTAATTTTATTTAGTCAGTATTTTCATCAAGTATTATAGTTGGTACATCCAGTTACTAAAATTGCAATAACCACATTTTGTATTAAAAGTTTTGTCCTCTGGCCACACTTCGAATAATAAAGATTTGCTCAAATTTACAAGCGCAAGGGAAGACCAGCAATAATTTATTTACTTTACTTATACTCAGACTATTGTTCTCAACTTTGCTGATTCGGTCGTTTTGCTCCCCCGGCATTTATCTGATGATTGTTGATCCGGGTAAACTAGAAGGAATTTTGAACCGCATCCTTTACTCTCGACTTTGTCTCGAGATACCACGTTATTGTAATGTTGTATTTTTTCAAAATAGCCATAGGCTATAGAGAGAGTAGCGATAGAATAGAAGACTAGGTAGGGAAAGAAGAAGAGGGTTATTAAATACTCATACAAGGAACGGAAAATTTGAGTAAATCAACTACTCCTCAAATGATATTTCTGAGATAAAACAGAAAATATGACACAAGGCCAAAAAGGGGTGCATGTGGAAAGGCTGGCCATCTTTCTGTCTTATGCTAAACTTAGCTAGCCACAATCACTCAGCCAAACAAACCATACAATATTCCTTGTACCAAAATACCACATTCTTATTTATCATTCTATTGTTTTTTGAGAACATGATAGACAGTTGTATGTAATTTTTTTCGAGCATATTTACGTCTTGACATAAACATTGACTTAATAGATAATATCTTTGAAGATAGAATAAGTGACCAGTTTTTTTTAAAGCAGAATATAGGTTTCAAAGGTGTTGTCTCCAAAGACCACCCTTCAGTGCGACCAACGATTTTATTGTATTCTAATAACTTCCAAGAATCTTCTTCTTCTTCTTCTTGTATGTTCCGTGTCCCTTCAGGACGTGGGCAATCATGGCTCTCCACAACTTCCCTTTGTAAAGTTTGTCTTTTTGCTATATCTCCTAACCCCTGTTCTGCCAACCATTTACACAAACACGTTAGGTAGATTATGCACTGCTTTCTCCTGTCCCTCTTGCCTGTGAGTGTCAAATTTTCCAAGCCCTCTTTCCACATTATATGCTCTAGAAATTTCAACTGTCTGTTTTTTTTATGCTGCGTATATAGCGACCTTTTTGGTTCCATTTTCTTTAAAACTTCATCGTTGCTCACATGTTCCGTTCATGGTATTCTCATCATTCTTCAGTAGAAACTCATTTCTGTGGCTTCAAGTCTTTTCTGTGATGAGATTGTCTAAAATTTATTACCATATAGGAGGATCGATATTACTTAATAGTTCGACAATCTTTTCTTTGTTTCTAATCAAATTTTTCTATTTCTTAATTCTTTGCTTAGCTTATGGAAGGCATCTTTCGCTATCCCAATGCGGATTTCAGTGTCGCATTTTCCACCCTCTCTGAATACACTTCCTAGATACTTAATTTTTAACAATTTTCAAAACCACTGTAGAATTTCTACAGGCACTGTTAGCAAAGATTAATCAAGTCAATATTTTTGGCAAAAGTTTAAACGTTTTTGGATTTTAGTTCTTTTTCGGCTGCTTCAGCGAAACCTGTAAGTATTCAAGAATGTAAAAATATAATAAATACATGTCTATTCGTATCTGCCAGGATGAACAAGACTTTACCGATCTCTAATATTATATTACAAATGAGAAAACGGTAAAATGTATCGTATCGTATTATGTGAGAAAGTAATACGTAACGAATGTCATAAACAGAGTTTATTGACACATAGATGCTAAAAACACTGATCTGTACATATGACTGATTCAGTTGACAGTTTTTATATTATATATTTTACAGCAGTTGCTAGTAAAAAGATTATTGCTCATTAACTATCTACTTGGTGTAAGAACAGAAGACAAAAAGTGTGACCCAGAAATTCCAAGGTACATAAAAAGAACGAAAGAGGCTTTTCAGAAACGGAGCAAGAGATTGAGGACTCGAAAAATACCATTACAATCAAAGAAAAGAGTTTGGGACTGTTATGTACATCCTTGTGCAAATTAATTTAAACAAGTTTCCTTTCTTTCACCATACGGTCAGTTTTAGACCCTCTGGGGTGACAGGGTGTAATCGATAACTATTTTTTCCTCAGATTAGGTCATTTGCAGTAGTTTACAGTATATGAATCTATTTTAGGGGGGTATGATGAAATTTTGGGGGCCTTGAAAAATATTGCGTCAGATTTTTCATCACGCCCAGACACTATTGTCTTGACTGTCGATTAGTTCTCCTACGGCCATTGTCTGCGATGGACGTTACGTAAAGCGTACGAAAATTTGTAACGCTTCACGAATACACTGGCAAGCCTTACCAGTGAGCAAATCAAAGTACTATAGACTTGCCCGGAAACTCTCCTGATTTAAATCCAATCGAGAATCTGTGGTCAACCTTCAAGGGACGACTTCGTGGAATGAACATATAAAGTACTAACATGCGAACTTAATTCTATTTCATTGGAAAAATACGAAAAAATTAAACAATAATGGTATTATTCGTTTTCTTTCAATTAATTTGCACAAGAGTGTAATGTCTAACCTTGTGTATGGCAGTGAATGCTGGGAAGTGTTGTGACAAATTAAGAAAGGATCTCGAAGAGAATGAGATGCGATTGGATGAATTATGGACAAAGCATGTAACAAATGAGGAAATTTTGAGAAGATTAGGAATCCCTTTTTTTACTGTTACTTCACCCGCAACAAGGCCCAAAGAGCCACTCAAGGTAAAGAGTTACTGAAATTGTTTTAAGGGAGGTTGAAGGAGGAAGTCAAAAGTGTATGACATGTAGGAAAAATATGGGTTGATCATTGACTTAAAACAGACCAGGATTGTAGTTGTTTGGTAAGCATCCTCTCGGAAGTTTGTTCCACAAATGAACAATTCTGGAGAAGAACCTATGGAACTTCCTCCTTATCAAAGGAACACGAAGGGGACTGGAATGATTTGATACCGCAAACATAGCATGGTTGATCCTAGCTGTGAATGTTTGAACTGATGGAACTAAGGAACGTAAATCGTCTGAACACCTGCTATAGTAATCTTGATAGAGTAGTGATAGATTAGCCACGATTCCTTTGCGGGATAAGGGCTGCAGGGCGGAGAATAACTCCTCACCCACAAGACCACGTAATCGCTTTTGAACTCGAGGAACTGGACTGTGAGGATTGGATAGCACCTGCCCAGATATAACAGCAATAGTCCATTCTTGGTCTGATCTAACACTTCTGAAGACAGAACATGGCAGCGGGAGTTTTGTTATTTACTGGTGCCATACAAGGGACCGACCATTCTTTCAGCATCTTTTGCGATGGCGCGAATATACACGTTCTATTAAAAGTCAGAAGCGAGTTTACAAAGAAATTATTACTAGTAATCAGAAAGAGATATCTGAAATTTTACAAACGCATCGTGAGGAAAGAAGGCTTGAAGAATTTAACACCAATCGAACCCAAAAATATGCAAGTTTGAACAAATGGATGACGAAACTCGAAGGCAGGGTGGTTGTAAACAAGTAAGTATATATATATATATATATATATATATATATATATATATATATATATATATATATAAATTGTGTATTTAGGCAGCAATCCCTCTTTTATACAACTTTCGTTAAAGACGACTGACAAGGTACTGCAATTAAGCTTTTAATTTAATTTTTCTCATGTTCATACAAGTGTTTTCTTTCCTGGACACAAGGTGTGTAAAAACTGTCCAAAAGTTCTGCATTTTCGAGCGCTTTCGGCTATACTTTTAGCCATTATCAAGGATGATTTATTTTTACTTTTTAACTCAATCTATGGGTTCCGTGTATGTATCTAGATTTATAGGGATGTTTTATTTAAAAAAAAACACGGTCAGCACATTGTGGCCGTGTTCATAGTTAATGTTACTGAGTGTTGTCTTTTTTGTTCTGTTTGAATTACAAGAGTGTAATGTCTAACCATGTGTATGGCAGAACTAGGGCTTCCATTATTTTTAAACATTTTTACATGTGAATGAGTTTATTATGCTTGTATTTTCTACTAGTATGTTTCGGATAGAGTCTGGTAGGTTTGTGTGTGTGTTTAAATGAGTTCTAATGGAGCTGTGGTCGGATATGTGTAACGTAAATCTCCTGGATAGGCATGCAATAGTGTGGCTGATGTAATTATTTATGAGTTTAGTTTGATCAGGAACACAGTTCCTTAAGGGGCATTTGAACTCGTAAATAATGTCTTATGGCAAAGAAAAACATCTAAAAATGACACCCAACATTTAAATAACGAAATCCACAAACATAACGAGACACTGAAAAGCACCTTTGACCGGAGCCCGAATATAAGGAAGCACTGTACCACATTAACTTTAGCATTAATTAACACCAAATTACACGCAGACAAATAATTATAAAAAAACTATGTAAACTATAACAAGCAAAAATTCTACTACCTAATATTATTGATAAATATATAAACCTATCTAGTCATAAATTAACAGATGACCAAAAAGAATTCCTAAATTTAGGGTCAAATTGCCATCTCCAACTAAAATTTGACCTCCTTACAAAGGAGACCGAAATTGAAATTCTACAACAATCGCTATCCTAACTCGAGGTGCGTGGAGACATGGCAATTCATACAGACCTGAGAGACTTTTTTAAGGTCGAGGGCTTAAGAGACCGCGCTCTCCTCGCAACAACTACAATAATATCCTAACAACAAAACTAAAAATCGCTGCAAAAGAACTAAAAAACAAAAACAATTCCAATTTTGTCATCAGACGAGCCGACAGATCCAATACATATGTAATTCTGGATAAAGCCGATTACCATAAAAAATTACAAAATATCATTGATCAGTCAACAAACTAACAATATCGAATAACGCCGACATTGGTTCACTGAAAATCAAAAAAAATCATCGGAGACTACCAACGTGGATACTTATACGGAAATATAAAAATACACAAATCCGGATACCCGATACGACCAATCATTTCCCAGATCCCAATCCCTATCTAAGAGCTATCAAAATTACTTAATGATATCATTACCCCATACCTACCCACCAATTACAGTATAAAATCCACCCACGAATTCCTCCAAATTATAAAAAGTATAAAACCAAGCTAAGGAATTTTAGTGTCATTCGACGTTGAAAAATTATTTACAAATGTCCCCGTTGTAATCAATAATCCTTCACCCTGTGTACATAAATAATTCCACGTCCATCCATCAAACCAAATATCCTCAAAAAATTATTACATGCCTGCACAACCAAAGTCCGCTTTTACGACCATAATAGCAACATCTTCACCCAAATTAATGGTGTTAGTATGGGAAATACGCTTGACCAGTGCTTCTTCAATTACTACTTGTCCCACGTAGAAAACATGGCATTTAAACTGGTCACTAAACCCAAAATATATGTCCGCTACGTAGACTATATTTTTATTTTAGCGAAAAACACACAAGAAAAAGATAATCTGAAAACCACATTTGAAAAAAACACTGTCCTTAACTTTACCTACGAACTGAGTCAAAAAAAATCTCCATTCTTAGACGTTCTCGTAGAATACATTAACAGCACTTTCTGATTGTATAAAAATCACTCTAGCAGAAACTCTTGTTATCTTAATTTTAAGAGTGAATATCCACTTAGATACGAAATAGCAGTGATAAAAATTTCAGCACACGAGAATTCATCCTCTTGTCTATTTTTTCTTAAAGAACTCAACAGTGCAAAACAGACACTAGTTAACAATGGTTTTCCTAACTACCTAATCGACCACCAGATTAGACTATTTCTTTCCAAAGTAAATAATAACAATACTGAACACACAGACAAAAACAATAACATAAATATCTACAAAAGCCAAATTCACATTAACTATAAGCAAGATGAAGCTTCACTTAGAAATATCATAACGAAATATATTACCCCAGTTGACTCGAACAAAAAAAATAAAGTTAATTACCTATTACGAAAAAAAAAAAAAATTAAAACAGCTAGCCTTAAAAATAACTCCATACCTGCAAAATCAAAAACAAAGAACTATCATTATTTACGAGTTCAAATGCTCCTTAAGGAAAAAAAATCCTTGATAATAGCTAAAAGTATAGCCGAAATCGCTCGGAAATGCAGAATATTTGGACAGTTTTTACAAACTTTGTGTCCAGAAAAGAAAACGCTTGTAAGAACACAAGAAAAATTAAATAAAAGGCTTAATCGCAGTACCTTGCGGTCGTCTTTAACGAAATATATATATATATATATATATATATATATATATACATATATATATATATATATATATATGTGTGTGTGTGTGTGTGTGTGTGTGTGTGTGTTTGTGTGTGTGTGTGTATACATCTGTGTGTGTATGTGTGTGTATGCGTATGCGTCTGTGTGTGCGCACGCACGCGTGTAATAGTTAACGCTCGGAACTGAAAATCGCCGAGACGTGTTCGAGATCTGGTCGAGTTCGTTACACTCATTTTTGCACAAATAATTTTGGGAAAGGTATAAATCACTCTCTTCCCCAACTACGGGTTAAATATCAGAGAAACTAGTTGATCGGCAATCAGTCTAGGAAAAGGACAACACTTTTTACTGCCTATATAATTTCTATTTTTAGAAAGAGGGCGCCAGGAAATTTTACCTACATCTAATAGGTAGATGTTACGACAGTCATACGCCTTATTTCCATTTATGAATTCTCAATACAAATAAAAGAATCACGCGTTTGTTTCACCCAATCTTCGCAAACGCCCAATATTTGGCGCAGCCCAACGCCTACACGATCTTACAGGCGCCAAAAGCACGGAGAAGTTCATCTTGGAAAGGTTATGACGTCAAATGTTTTGCTGTATACATGCTTTGAATTGCATCTCGTAATAAGCTGATACCTGTAATGATCCCTTCCCGTTTCTTTAATCTGATTCAGGTAATAACTGTCAGGGAATGGAAAGCGAGAAATAAATAAAAAGAATACAACAGAAAAAAAGAGAGAAATAACAGCTTAGAAAATATTTTGGTGACATAGTAATACGACGCATAAAATCGGAGAAGGAAGTTAGAAAGGGAAAGGGAAGAAACAAGAAAGAGAAAAACGTAAACAAAATAAAAGACAAAGACAAATAAAAAAAAACGGGAACGTTGGAAGTCGATCAAGAGATGTTTTGGGAAAAGATTTCGTAATATTGTGATATACAATGATACAAGAGAAATATTTGGGAAGAAAGCCAAACGAACATGTTTGCGTCAATTCGAAATTTGTAGTCTTTCCCTGTTCTGTACATTGTATACTTCATTCAATGTATATTAAAAGCCTTTTTTTTTCTCACGACACACTTGAACCCAAAGTTTAACTTCTGCGGTACCCTTAAATCATGATGACCAAAAAAGAGTAAAAAAAAAATATATTTTTTATGATTTATTTATTAACACAAACAAAGCAATTTATTATAATTTGTAATAAAAAGGTAATAATTAAAATTCTTAAAAAAAAAACGTATTTATTTATTTTTCTGTTTATTATTATTTAACATCTAATAGCATATCTATCTATCTATCTGTCTGTTCCTATCTATCTACCTATTTATCTCGATCTGTTCATATCTACTTCATTCTGTTTATTTTTTTATTATCTATCTATCTATCTATCTACACACATACATACATATATATATATATATATATATATATATATATATATATATATATTGTATATATGTTTATTATAACAATGATATATTAGTATAATCAATTTAAATAGGTTTTATTCTTCATATGCATCGTGATTTGAACTCCTCTCGAACATAATTTAATTAATGAACTATCAAAATTTTCGTGACACACCTACGATCCTCTTACGATACACCGGTATGCCGCGGCACACCTGGTTGAAAATCACTGGTATACTTCAATAATTTTTTCTTTTTGTTTTGTCTTTATTGACCATTTTTACTGATAAAAGGAAGTTTCCTTTCGATCAATTTTACTTGTTTGTATCACATTTTAACAGTTGCATTCCCAGGCCCTATTTTTATCTGAATTTCTGTGATTAGAAGATTTTACGTAATTAATAATTATAATACATTGGTTCTTTTTGGCTATTTTCTTCGTTTTTATTGTCTGTATTAGTACCGTTCAGTCGCTTTAATCACAAACCTTCTTACGGTTTTTGTAACATTCTACACAGCTTTCCATTCTGTTTTTCTATTAAATGAAGAAACAGATCAGCATTATAAAGAAGAATTGATATTCTTATAAATGGCTGAGAGGTAATAGAATACAAATCTACACATAGACATTGACAAGGTTGATTGGGATAATTATCTGGAATAATTGGACGTTACAAGTTCTGAAATTTTCTAGGAAGACTAGAAGGCATGACTTGTAAAAGAATGCAAACGAAGATCTACAAATGGACATTGGCAAGTTTAGTTCGAATTATAAGGGGGAATTTACAGTTACGATTTTTGAAATTTCCCAGAAAGGACACAAGACGTTCGAATGGTAGGTTAGCATTATGAGGAATAACTGACTGTTACGTCTTCTAAAATTCCTTACAGGGATGTTATATGCTAGGGAACATGTTCCTATGGAATTAATGCCATCCTTTTTACTTTCTATTTAGTGTGACAGACACCAGGAAAAGGCTGCTGGGTAAAAAAAAAAAAAAAAAAAAAAAAAAAAACGAAGACGAGAGAACTGGTTCGAAAAAAAAATCGCCTTATTTCAGAAAATCAGGCCAAACTCTAACGGAAATGTTTTGCTTTTTGCATCTATTGATGTCTGTGATCCTATAGATAAGTACGTTGACTGGCAATTCTTTTGGCTGGAGCTTTCTTAGGTGTGCATGCTAAATACGAAATATTCCTTTAATCATTCGATGATGATTCATGCGATAAAAACAGATTTTCACCTTTATCACAGGTATGCGCACACACCTGTTTATGAGCATGATACTACCTACCTCTCTCCGTCGCACTCTCCTTCTCCCTTCTCATTCTTCCTCTCTCATACACCTCTCTCCCAATCTTTCTCTTCTGGCTCAACTTTAAGTGTATCGTTTTCCGTTACAAAGGCTCAAAATTAGCAATACTGAACCAATATTTACACGGAACTGACTGGTAGAGAATTTGTACTTAGCATAATTTTCGCTATTTTAAAATCTAGAATTTTTTTTGTCAGAAGCTGACGCGTGTTGAAATCATCACAGCATTTAGTGTTTTTCAAGTTATCGCTAGAATTTTTTGTCAAGATTTACAAACTCTATGTTTCGTTCAATTTTGCAAACCAACCGATGAAATTTGAATAAGCTGATTTTTTTTGGAAAATACTTTGGCAAAAACTCTACTTGGCGGTTTAATAATTTCTTTAATTTAATTTAATTTTAAAGTACAATATACCCAATATTATAGAAAACAAAATATGTTAAGAAATTTTCTTTTTTTCCTTTTTAACAGTGAAGAATAAATTCTTATGACTTTTTCTTACTCTTGAGCATGCAACATACGACCATACGACTGGCCATGCATAAATATTTCTTTCTGGAGAAAAATTCCAACTTTTTGACGAGGGAGATCTTATCTGTCTTCGTGTGATGTACTCAGTGTATTCTAAGCCCCACTGAGAAGTAAAATTCTAACATGGCGTGGTGTTGTTAATATCCAAGAGATGAATTATTATCAGCCCGAACAGGAGATTAGGACAGAAGGTGTAAATACAGGATTATTCATTAGTGATTGCAATGGTTCGCTTATGATTCGGGAAGGGTTCAAGATAAACTATTTTCGAATATGATTCAGTAGGCTGACGGTCATATTTCTTTTATAATAAAGGGATTACTGTGATTATATTGTCAAAATTGAAAAAAAAGAAAGAAAAAAGATAAATCTAAAGATAATAATTTCCTTCGATTCCCTAGTTGCATTCAATGTTTTCCCTGAAAAAAATGGAAAACGTATTGGCATTTCTTAACAAAAACATTTTCGGTAAATAATTATTCTAGCCCAAAAAACTAATAAAATTAAATGATATATTTTTAAGGAGCGATTAAAATAGATACTTTACAACAGCCGGGGACGTAAGATATCCTGGGACGAGCGAAATGAACCATAACGAACTGGATAAAAGACCTTCATCTAAAGAAGGTCATGTGTATATGGTAGAATTAGAAGCGATTCCTTTATGGCCATTTTCCAGAGAACTGTTTTTTAAATATTCTATTTTTTTAATCTGGCGGGTGATGAAAAGTGAATATTTTGCAACAAACTGATACACAAGAGATTCTGGCCCGAGCAAAATGAACCACGACTAAGCGTATCTTTAGGCCATCCCAAATTAACACTCACAAAATTATAAAAATACTCAATTAAAAATTACAGTGAAAAATATGTCTCTAAGAAAGTGAAACGAAAACCAACTGGACTGCAATTTTAGCCGGATTTCGCTCTACGGTTAAAACTGGCAAGTCTGATATTTTAAACTAGATCCAGAGTTGAGTACAGGGAAAATATATGTCACCTTTTAGATATTTAATAAACTTAGTCCAACACAACTCCAAATGGAAGATTATGTTGCTTCAACTCTCCAAGCTTACCACAAAGATAAACATGAAGCTCTTTAAAATAATTTCTTACCAACTGATTGGTATCATTCTTGAGCCAAGTTTGATTTAATTAAAAGATCTCTATCCGATTTATCAAACCATTGATTTGTAATTATGACTACAGAAACATGTCTGCTATGGTTTGGTTCATATCATTCAAATCCCAAGCGACAAGATTTGTGCTTGTAAAATCTGCAATAGACGAATATGATCATTATTAATTTTTTACACTCATCTTAATTCAATTTGCTTTTGCCTGCATATAGTGTAATTCTAAAGCCATAAAAACAGGGTTCATAAATAAAGGGATAAACCCTGTCTTAGAATCGAACTCTCATCCTTTTTTGCTACGGAAATATTCTCTAAACACTTTTGCTTTGTTTTGTTATTTCATTTGTACTTCTGTATTTTATCTTTTACAAATTGAAAACCTTACATAATACATAATTGTCAAACACTTTTATTTTAGCGTTTTCTGATTCATGATTCGAGATGTTTACAAAATGGTTGTACGTTGCTTTTCATCGATTTCGTGTCATCGTTTTATTGGCTGGTTTTAATAAGAAGATATCTGAGTAGGTCACGTGTTGCTTGGAGGTATTATTTTTACTTTACCTGTTGCGAGAACAGAAGTAGTTGGAAGCAGAGTTGGTCGGTTAATATCAACAGGTAAGTAGCAGAAAAGAAAGTTACTGTCGACAACAGAGGTGAAGAATGAGAACTTTTGGCGGGAAACAAAAAGAAAAAATGCAAACGCATATAGGAAGAGAGCCAAGAATCCATTCTATAATATAAAATAAAATGTGACTACCAGTCCGGCAACCTAATCTCCCCTTTTTGGTAACGAGATATTCCGTTTTTATAGTAACAAGATCTATTATTCAGCACCAATAAGTGAACACGCTTCATGTCACCACAACAAATGAATATGTTATTAGGTTGGGGAGACCAGATTACTAATACATTATTTTGTACTTCTCTTATTTTGTTTTATGTTTCTTTCCTTATTTTTACCTTTAATGAGTTATAAAAAAATTCTTTCTTAGATGCGATTATAGAGTTTAGGATATTGATAAAACTCCGAGATTATTCTTGTAGAAAAGAAACACAATTGCAATCTTGCTTAAATACTGCTGTCATTTTTTTTACGATACGGGTAAGTTAGTAATTAAATTAGAATGCCAAAAAGAAAATGGAAATTAGAAATAAAAAAAGGTCAAGAGTAAAAAAAGGAAAAAAAGAAAGAAAAATGTAACAAAAGGTGTAAAAAAGAAATAAAAATACATAAACGTATCTATATATATAAAACAGATGTCTATCTGTGTGTCTGTGTGTGTGCCTGTCTGTACATGTATATGCTATTTATGCCCGTCCACATTTCTCGACCGATTTCGATGAAATTTTACACACATGTCGCAAATTTACCAAAGTAGTTCAAGACCAACTCCAGCTACCCTACATGTGAACAAACTTTTTACTGGATGAGCTGATGTTCTTTGCACTCAATGCAAAACATAGCTCATGTTACGAGTTTTATGCAGAGTGCTTGATAATTTTCTTGCGACATTGGCTTCACACAAAAACAATGCAAAAATGTAAAGAAATCGGGTCTTTCGTACTAGTTAAAATACAAACTTGAATAACTTCCTCATTTTTTATCCGATTTTCTTCAAATATGTCGCGAAGAATTTGCCGTCATGCAAAAAATAAGTATAACGAAAAACTGTTAAAAACCGTTTTCGACCATAACTCCCTGGTTTTTCATCTGATTCTTTCCAAATTTGCCATGTAAATTACATATGACACACAAATTGCTTTGCGTGAATGTTTGGTTTAGATTATTTCAACTGTGGGCCAAATCTGCGACAAACTAGTTCCAAAATCGGCTTTTGCCATTTAGCCAATATTTCCTTCATATGATTCCATTCGAAAAACTTTTGATGCAAAGATTGTTTGAGAAGGATTATTGAAGCGTTAAAAGGAAAAATTCCCGAAGAACCTCTTATTAACCCCAGTTTTACAGTAAACGTGCGAAGAGGGAGGGGGCGTTCATGAGTTTGCACTTGCGGTTGAATCAAGCTCCGGCGCTTCATCACTGTTTTTGTTGTTGTGAACAGTGCCATACTATTTGAAAGTTATTACGGCCCTAGGAAATTTATTGAATATCTAAAACATTTAAACAATTTAACCTAAAGCAACGACCACACAAGAAGTTTTTATCGATAGAATTCCTTTATTAAAAATAATCAAACACCTGCGAAGGACATACCGTAAACAAGATGATGGGAGGAGAAGCTTAGGATGATGCATGCAAACGGGGTCGCTGCTTGATGTCGACCATATATATATATATATATATATATATATATATATATAATAATAATACTCGGTTGGTAAATAACTTATAACATAGCCGTCACAACTAAAATAGGTAAAATATTTTTTGAATTATTAAAAAAGAATTTTCCACCGTCCAACATATTGAACAAAATTTTCAATAGAAATTATATTAAATTAAGCTATAGTTGTATGCTGAATATGAATAACTTAATTATTAAATATAACAGGAAAAAGTTACAAACAAACCACACCCCAACGCCCTAAAAGTAACTGCAAAAATAAGGATGCCTGCAAATGCCAACAGGAATGTGTCGTTTACAAGGTTAAAATACATTGAAACAAACCTAACAATGGTAATAAGATAAATAAAATTTACACAGGATCTACCCAAGGTAATTTTAAAAAGCGCTACTATAAACATATAAGTAGCATTAAAAATGAAAATTATAAACACAGCACTAGCCTGCCTACATATATATGGAATATTAAACAGGAAGAGGGAATAGACCCCATTTTAAAATGGGAAGTAATAAAAAATGTCAAGTATAAAGCAAGTAACAAATATTGTTTATTAAGTATGGAGAAAAAGTTAGCAATAGCTACCATCGATAAACCCAAAATTTAATAAACCAAAGATCTGAAATCTTAAATAGGTGCAGGCATAACAAATCCTGGTTATTGGAATAGAGGTTCGTTTTTTTATTGGTTCTTTCTTCTTTTATCACGTGGTTTTATGGTATTTTAAGTTTAGGCTAATTTTAGTTTTTAATGTTGATTTTATCAACTATTCATGTTCGGCGCCATTTCCTCTTTAGCCAGAAGTTCCTGGCTCTTGAGGATTATTTCGTATCTATCTATCTATCTATCTATTTCTCTCTCTCTCTCTATATATATATATATATATATATATATATATATATATATATATATGTATATGTATAGAGAGAGAGAGAGAAAGAGAGAGAGAGAGAGATGACCTAAAGATTGCGTTGAAGCATAAAACAATCTGTCGCTGATTGCTGTTGGCCTTACGTGTGTGTGTGTGTGTGTGTGTGTGTGTGTGTGTGTGTGTGTGTGTGTGTGTGCGTGTGTGTGTGTGTGTGTGAGAGAGGAAAGAAGAAGAGACAAAAATGGTGTGAGAAGGAGACAAAGAAAGAAAAATATTTAATAAGAGACTACAGAAGAGAAGGAAAAATAAAACTACTTCGGTTTGATACATAAGACCGTTTCATTTAATTAGAAAAGAAAGAAAACGAAACAGAAAGAGAAAAAAAAATGAAAAACCAATGAAGACAAAGAAGTAAGAAAATAAAGAGAACGATGAAAGAAAATGGAAGACTGAGGTAGGATAAAAAAAGGGACAGGAAGGAAAGAAAAAATCAGAAAGGAAGAGATGAACAAAAAAATAAAAATAAAGGAGAAATAAAAACCAGGAAAGCAATGAAATGAATTGTAATTGAGAGAGCTCAAAACAAAATTGATACATCTCCCAATTAATAAAGACATCGCCAGCTTCCAACTTCTCCCAACTACGCAAATGAAGCATCGTCTTGTATCTTACCTCTCTTCTTATTACTAAACTAACGACTTTTTTTTATTTTAAATCTCGCTAAACAGCAATTTGCACTCATCATTTATCTGTCTGCATTTATCATTGAAGTGATCTAAAGCCATTAATCTGAGTTCGAGTTTGTGACGATCAAAGTAAGCCAACACGATTTGGAGCGATAGTTAGAATGCTACTTTGATTAATTATTAATACGAAATAGTGAGTTCGAGCCTTTCTCGCTGTCCCACAGTTATGGCCTATGACAAACCGTTGAGTGATTATTACCCCTGTCTTCTTACCGTGTTTGTCTGCGAATAAATATTTTAGTCTATCTGCTGACTAATTCGCTTACTCGACACCTTTTCATGGGACAGAAAAAGGAAAACGTTGTTGGTAAAGTTAAAAATAAAAGATAAAGATCGTTTGATCACAGCACAATTATAAATGATAGCCATTTGTTCACTGTTACAGCTTGTACCACCAGAATTAGTTCTGTGGGTTACCACGCATGGCTTTACCAAAAACGTACATTAGTGTGCGCTCGCGTTTTAAGTCTATAAAAAGGCAAACATATTCTCTCTTTTTTTCTTTTTCCTCTTGTTTCCAGATGCAGTCGAACGTAGATAAAGAATGATTCCGACGGTGCGCGTTCGCTTCCTTGGTCCTACGTTGACATTTGAACTCTCTCACACAGGCACATACACACACATTCTTATAACTAGTTCTAATGTTTTTCCTTTCATTTCAATCTGTGTATACATGCAATTACTTTTGTCAATACATGCATATTATTGAAATTTGCTTTAAATTCATGGTTTTGTGTTACTAATTCTTATCCAGACTCGCACGAGTCCGCCAATATTGAATGCGGGACAAATGTTCTATGACGCCATAAACATTTACTGTAAAACAGTCACACAGCTCATATCTAAAGTGTTGATCCCTACAACAAAGTGGTAACTTATTTTTACCCGAACAACATAGAATCCCGCAACAGTTCTTATGAAAGGGACAGAAAATGATCTCAATAAATGATAACTTATTTTAGATTTTGCATTATGTAGCTGTTGCGGGAGTGGAAGTTATTCATTTTATATCCCCTGGTACATTTGTGCCGCAAATAAAATTTGGCAGGTTCATGTGAAGTTGGGTAAAAATAAAGCCGAGAACACTGAATTGAAACTGTTATGTCCGGTAAGACTTGTTATGGTCCTGTTCCTTGTACCATGGTGATAGTCCAAGGTAGAACCAATAACGAAGAACGCGAACACAGGTATGGAATAACACAGATATATTACAAACAGGAATATATACAGAGAAGTAGAAGTGTTAATTTGAAAAATCAGGTTTAGTAGAGAGAACAATGTAGTCTCGACCAGTATCACTATTCTAATATCTTGCAGTAATTGTCTGGACGCGACTCTGTTTCGGACTGCCTCTGACTCGACTCTTGACTCGACTTGAACTACTGACTCGACTTGAACTACTGACGATATTCAGTCACCCCCCCCCCACGTGCGTGTCATGTGGCACAAGGTCTTTTTAACGTGGGCATTCCGAGCCCGTGGGCTCGACCAAAAATATGCCCATTGAACCCGTATATACGGGTTCAGGGCCGGTTTACCTCCCCGAAGGAAACTCCGCCCTTCGGCGTAGCCTCCTTCGGGTTCCTCCCGTCGTAGGATAAGAGTTCAACCGAGCAGTCGGTTCAAAAGTGAACGACTGACGATATTCAGTCAACGACGAGGGTGTCATGTGGCACAAGGCCTTTTTAACGTGAGCTTTCCGAGCCATTAGGCTCGGCCAAAAAATAGCCTATTGAACCCGTATAAACGGGTTCAGGGACGGTTTTACCTCCCCGAAGGAGACTCCGCCCTTCGGCGTAGCCTCCTTCGGGTTCCTCCCGCCCGTAGGAAGAGAGTACAACCGAACAGTCGCTCAGAAAGTGAACGACTGGCTCTCTGCCTACTCCTGAGGCGCAGTATTTATTAAGTATGGAATAGTCCATTATTATTATTATGGCTACGATCCCATAACAGAAACAAACAGCAATTAACAAATATATTAAACGCACATGTTAGAGAAGAGTAATGTAAGAAATGGAGTTAAAGTTATGAAGCGTTCAAAGTAAATTTCAGTATTTGTCTCTGAAGTACTTTCATTCCTCGAGAAGAGACGTGCCGTCTCTTCGAAAGACAGCGGGGAAAAAAGGAAGAGACTTTCAAATCTCGCGCCACCTGTGTCTATCGTCAGGGGGAGGTAACACAGATAAGTCAGATTATTTCTACTGTTGATACCGTATAACCTAGTATTACATGTCACTATTTAAAGAAGAGATGGCTACTGCTAAGTTACGTCCTTTACGCTGCAGAAATCATGAAAAACCCAGTATGGGACCTCAGTGATTTTCTAGATCAGGCACTACTAAATTCAACGGCATCAAAATAAAGATGGAGTTTGTGTGTGTGTGTGTGTGTGTGCGTGTGTGTGTGTGTGTGTGTGTTTGTACATACAGTTTTGATTAAAAGTCAGCGAACATAGCTAGTGTTAGCTGAAAGTGCTTAGACATCAGAAGATATTTTCAAATTAGAACCTGAAATCAGAAAAAAGTTTAGAAGCATTGAAAAAATGAAATAAATAAAAAAGGAACTTTTGCTGCTTTATTTTTTAATCAAACGTGCATGAATAAAAAAAAAATGCTGCCTGGATATATATATATATATATATATATATATATATATTATAAATTTACTAATTTAAAAATATGGTTCCATCGCTACACAGAATTTACCATGTTTCAAAAGCAGAAACTAAACCTTAAATTTAATTATAGAATTAAATTTAAGATCTTTATCTCTGGTTCATTTTCAAGCGATTTCTGGAATAACTTACTGAAATTTACTGGGTTTATAAGCACATACAATCTTGATATTATTAGTTGTCAAGATTACGGGGAATTTTAATCATTATTAATAAGGGGTGGTATAGTGTTCGTTTCCATCGATAACCTCTCTATCAAATCTAAGCTACTTTCAAAATCAGATTATGTTAAAGTAGGGTAGGGGTGCCTGTTCAACAAATGATGACATCCGTTTTTCGCATGTCGTCTGGGTTTACAATAGGTGTTTTATTGGTTTCCTTTAAGTACCAGAAGTATTTAGATAGGGACATTTGATTCCGGTATTTACTTATTTTCAAAGAGCTTTGATGATGGTTAAGACGCTTGTTGAACTCATGTCTTGTGCATCCAATGTAGACTTTAACTTCGTCTGGATCCTCAATAGATGAGATATTGCATTGGTACACAACTGATTTAGTGTTACATTTATCATTAAGAGGACAGTTTTGAGGATTTCTACAGTTACATAATTTCCTTGATTATTATTTCTTTTTATTTTACTATCTAAATTTTTATGATTTTGGTCTAAGTGTCTACTCAAGATATTAGCATTATATTTCTTTATAATCATTTCCAAGTTTTCCGTAATGTTTAGGCTCTACTGAATTGTATTGAGCACTGTTTTTAAAAATAAAAATAATTAATAAACACCGGATTATAAATCTTACTGTACTTATATATATATATATATATATATATATATATATATATATATATATATATATATATATATATATATATATGAAGAAATTTGACGCCTCAGAACATATACACAGCTTTAAAATTGCAAGAAGGCATTCTTTCTTAGGAGGTCCATTTCTTTCTTTTGTTTTGGGATCTGATGAAGTCTAGAAAGGCGAAACGCGTAATCAAACCTAGTTTCAATAAAACGTTTTTTTATTTGTCAAAATTCTTCAAATATATATTTAAAATGCAGAAAGGTATTCGTTCTTTAGATATCTCTTTAGTTGATTATGTAGGACGAACCAATCAGCGACACGAGACCCGGATTGGTCAATACATTCCCGCAAGGTACTTCTATTCATAATATGCGTAATACCCAGTCTGTGCATGACTCGGCTATCGGCCAACATTTGCTGGATAATCTAGATTGTGTAGCGGAATACAGGAACGGTTCGATCAGTTTTGTGCAGTGTTCGGTCCGTTCAACAGTTGCGTATATTAGAAGCGGCTGCATTAAGTTACATCAACCGTCTATGTGCAAACAAAAATAGCATTTTGTTCGCTCTCTCGGTCTTTTAGGAGGTGTGTGAGTAAAGTCTTTCTATTTTAGACTCACCTGGAACCAATTATATTAGCCTTTTGCTCGTATATTTTCCCCTTTTTTTCTTTTTCTCCCCTAGTTTATTAATAAATTTGTATTTTAGTCGTGGTTCTTTTTTTCTACTCCTACTTACTGAAATCATATTACCTTTTTCCTAAGCTGATGTTTCTCGTGATTTAAGAAAAGAATGAAAATTAGCGACTTTTAAAAAAGTCGCTATTTATTCTGCATCTTTTCTTCATAATTCTTAGTTCGTGTCAAAAGATATTAATATATTTTTGCAGTTTTTCTGTCTCACATTAAAAGTTAATCCTCATCTCATTTTCAGGATGGCTCGAAAGCAAAAGATTCATATAGCCTTTTCTGAAGCGAATGCAAGGTAAATCTTCATCCAATTCCTTTCTTTCGATTTCAGATCTGGTGAACCCTAGAAAGGCGAAACGCAACATCAAATAGCCTTTTCTGAAATGAATCCAAGGCAAAACTTTATCCAATCCTTCATAATAGGCTGAGGGTAAAAGATTTATATGTTTTTAGGTCTCTCCATGTTTTTGATGTGTTTGGTATAACCACCCTTTACGCCGCTTAAACCCGATGGCGTAACCAGCCGGTTCTCAGGGTCTTAAGTCTACATTTTAACCCCAGCAATGGTCGATACCGACGCTGGGCCAAGCTGCCTGTTGGTCCTTGACCACTTCAATGCACACCCACTCTGTCCACATTGTGTTCTTGACCACAGAGAAGTGAAAGCTTGAATTTCGTAGTAATGGAAGCGCTGCGTCGAACCGTGGCGGTAACTATATTAAGGGAAGACATTCAACTTGGGGCTCGAAATTCCCCTTACTTTTCTTTCCATTGATACACTTTTATCTGTTTTATGGTTTGTCCTTTTTATTCAATTTTCCTCTCTCCACATTGGTACGTTTTGGTTTTCCTCTGACAGATGCTGATACAGCTTCTAGTTTTCTTACTGAATTCAATTCACATTTTTATTCCTCTAAATTCAATCTGCTTCGATAAAGAACACTAAATGGTGCCCTTCTTTCGTTCTCATGTATACTCGCCCATATCTGCGGATTAATTGATTTCTTCCTATGCTTTTTCAGTTTCTATGTTACTGCTATTGTCGCGGCAATAGCTATTAAGCTGCCTAATATGGCAGACCAATTCATTATAGTTTCTGAATTAACTCTCCCTACATGGCCTCAGTGTTACATTTGTCAAATTTTTCTCAGAACTTTGTCGGGATTCTATATCATATTTTAAACACACGCACACACATATATATATGTATAGGAGAAACAAAACTTAAATCGGGAACGCGTAAGTAACATAGATTCTTTACAAAGAATAAAACGAACATGCTATTATTATACATGAAAGTTTGGTGATATTTTATTTTTCGTCCAAAATCAGATGTGGAAAGAAACCGACCATTTTTTGTGCCGGCTATTGTTGTTTAGACAGGACACATACCATCCACCAACCAGATGAGAGAACATACGTAGTGAAGACAGGTCATCATTTATTCTTTATATGTGTGAGAGGGAAAGGCGCTGATATGTGAGAGCGGTAGTCCGAGAAAGTTCGGTGACTACTGTTGTAGATCATGAAACTAACAATGGCTAACAATGTGATATTTTTATGAGGCGGTGCTGAAAAAAATTCTCAGTCGGACCAACCAGTCTTTCTTGGTCACTGAAAATCTGATTTTAGGAAGTGGATCAAACGATCAATCATTCACTACAGTACTAATAGGGTATTTGGATTTATATGCAAGTGGAATTTGTAATTGCCGAACAGTTGGAACGGGGTTAATCTTGCAAGTTTCATGCTAAGTTCGATCTAGGGACTTAAAATTTGAATTTTACAAGTAGACTAGAAATACTTCAAAATTATTTGGTTTATATAAAGAAAATTCCCTTGAACTAAGGTTCAAAATAAGAGAGCTATTAAAATTTTAAAAGAATGCAGAATTGGAAACTAAACTCAATTACATTCACATACGACCAAAAAATTGGATGATTGGAAAGAGTCAGGCGATAATGTTTGACGGACTCTTCGCTATTCTGCTGATTGTGGATAAATTAGCCCTTTGTTCGAGAGATTAAATTGTTTACTGAACACCATAACATGAAGGGAAAAAGTAGGCTGAAATTAGAAACTGCATTTTGAATTAAGAAAATTGACAAAGAAAACATGTTAGGATATTAATGCACAGCAGACGTGTTATTTAACAGAGATAAGGGAGAATCTGCAAAAAATAATAGTTTAACTGGCCGAAGTTGAATTATAACGTGACAATTGTGGTAGTAATGAAAGGTAAGTGGGCCAATGAAATGGCAATGTAGTGACGCTGGAAGTGAATCAAGCCAACATTTGAGAAGAGTGTGGAAATTGATTGATTGGAAATTTACAGATCATTAACTAGTTATCCTAAGTTTCAACCACGGTCTTCAATATAAACAATTTGATTCTGGTCCTTGGGAAATTGTCACTGGCAAAAGCGATCGGGAGTCGTAACCAACAAATGAAACCCAAAGCTCATTCCTCAACTATATATATATATATATATATATATATATATATATATATATATATATATATAATTGAACATTGAAGTCAACACTTGGAGGTGACAGGCTGTTTCATGCTAGACGCAATCGTCAGACCACTGTCACGCGTGACGATTGCGTCTAGCATGAGACAGCCTGTCGCCTCTAAGTGTTGACTTCAATGTTCACTTTTTTTTATTTACACACGCTCTATCTCTGATAGTGAGCACTTTATCCATAAATATAGCACACCTTAAGAGTATATTTCTTCACACACACACACACACACACACACACACACACACACACACACACATATATATATATATATATATATATATATATATATATATATATATATATAGTAAACATATCATGGTATAGCCACGCCTCGTTTCCATCTCAATTTAACTGTTGAAAATCATATAACTGTGAAAATGGTAAATAATGTTACTGTAAATAAATATTCTTGCTTTTTTAACTTCTATTGCTGGCATCTCTTGACAATTGGACAGACCGATTGCTGGACGATCGTTATGGCCTGAAGATTCCGTTCAAGCATGAAAAAGACTGTCACCGATATATATATATATATATAAACTTGTTAGACGAAATTAAAAACGGAAAGGACCGAGAAGAAAAGAAAATTACGGTCTCGTCAAGAACTTTAGTTGAAGGCCCAAATCCATAATTCCCCGACTACAGTAAGTAATTAAGTGTGTGTGTGTGTGTGTGTGTGTGTGTGTGTGTGTGTGTGTGTGTGTGTGTGTGTGTGTGTGTGTGTGAAGAAATTTACTCTTAAGGTGTGCTATATTACCTATCCAACAAACCAGTGAAGGTTGAACATATGAGAACTGACTGACCAACTGTAGTTAGGAAAACTATATCACTGCCAATTGGGAAAGTGTTAATATTTGTTGTAATCCTTTTTTTGCAGTGCCACTCTGGTGCGTTGATGGGCATTCACCTTTGCAATCCAACTTTTAAGCAAAACATTATTTTTAGTATTTCTATATTGATTTCACGAGGTCTTCATTAAGTATAACTTTACAGAGTCAATGGTTTTTAAACGCAATGTAACTTTTTTCTTCATAAGGATGAAATTACAAATATTATTTCAACAGTAATATTATGTATCATACATGTATGATTATTTACAGGAATTAGCATTGGTTTATTTAAGAGATTTTCTTAGGAGATTTTTACTTCATTGGGATCGAAAATGTTTTCAATTTTTTTCTCTTGCATACATATATTTATTTTTCTTTTCAAGTTTGGAGTAGTCTTATTTGTAGTCACAAGAGGAGCAGAAGTTGTACAAGAAATACTAAAATGTTTAACACGCTTTCTCGGACTAATATTTTCCGATGACATGAAATGGAAAGATTATATTGCATCAGTTTCTAGGTCTGCTGCTAGGAAAGTTGGTCCACTGTGTCGTGCTAGACATTTTTTTTTTTCTCCAGAATCTATCTTGTATATATATATATATATATATATATATATATATATAAAGACGTATAAGTCTACCATTCGTCTATGCTTTGAATATTGCTGACACATATGCTCTGGTTCTCCTGCTATTTAGAGATTCTTGATAAAATCCTAAGAAGAATCTGCAAATATTATTGTTCCTGAGAAGGCATCTAGAATTCCGTTACTTTCTCACCGACGTAACGTAGCTTCCCTCTGCCTTTTCTTTAAATACTTTCATCGTAATTATTCTGATGAACTTTTCTCTTTCGTAGACTTTATGAATTTAAGCGCAGTATTAGATTGACAGAGAGGTCTCATCATTTTACAGTGAACATGGCTGGATGTAGCCGTAAGTTCTATGCTAATCGTTTCTTCTTTCGCACTTCTCGCTTGTGGAACTCTCCTCTGGCTTCTTGCTTTATAGTCAACTTTGATTTTCAAATACTGAAATGCAATGTCAATCGTTATTTTCTGTCGTCTTAATTCCTATTCCTTCATTGTCCTTTCTCCTTAATAATATTTTTTCTTTCTCATATTCTCTCACACTCAGTAACTCCTTGCGTCTTAGTGCCTTTATTGTCTTGCTTGGAGTGCAATGATTTAAAAAAAAAGGAATGTTTTCCCATGCCTTTTTATCTTAAATGAAGGTGGGAATTTCCTATAATGATTTTGAAAAATGATGATAGCCTGTTCTTATTCTGTGTATAACAATCCACCACTATGCTAATATAGTGTTTAACCGAATAAAGTAGAAATCGAAAAATCCATATTTAAATCAGATACTTTTTTTATTATTATTTCTATAATTTTATTCGGCATTTTATTTTCCATAGGATGTATTTGAAATAAACATAGAAATATTTCATATAAATCTATTTTTAGAATGTACAACTTATCCTCATAAAGCATATACAGTACCTTCGTACTGTATATATTTTATGAGGATACAAATTGGCCTATCCGAGCATGACAGTGTATTTATAGCGACAGCAGCAGGTTGTGGTTATCATGTTTTTGACTGGCCTCCCTTGACGTTATTGTGTTATGTTAGTGTGTTTGTGTACATAAAAATGACCATCAAATTGTATAAGTTGTGTTGTAAAAACAATGAATATTTAACAAATGATGTGTACAGTTTTGTTAATATTGTTTTGTGCTTTTAGCTCTTGAAAAGTCGATTCATCTATTTTTTAAAATATATAGTACTTTAATCTCTATTCTCTTTATATAATATCAAATTCATTTAGCAATAAATTAATAGAAGCTTTTTATTTAAGTTATTGAATATATTGCATATATTACGCACTTTTCTCTGACAATAGAATGCCTCCAAACGTTCCTGCATCTTAAATGTCAATTTGAGATCTTCTTTAGGCTAATTTTATCCTCTTCCTAGGCAATAATTTTACCTCAGACCATCACTTCTACATATTCGACTCTATAATATTATTTACACGAAAGATATTATTATTATTATTGTTACTGCTACAAGAGAAAATATCGTAATAGAGTACCGGCGACGTTCGTCGGGGCCAGCTGATCTATCACACCTAGACATGTCTCAACAGATTCCTATCATTAACCAACCAGTAACTACAGAAGAAAGAAACATAAATGAAAGGAAATACTGGTAATGATAAAACTGTGCCTTGGTTTATGCTCAGCTCTAGCTAACTTTCTATAAAATGTTTTCTAATTTGGTTTTCTGTCGCGTTGTTTTATTAATGTAAATATGTAGGATATTATCTGTATTGTGATAACTTGCTTTATATTCAGTTGTACTGGTATTGATTTTTATATACAGTAATGTTTTGTTATAGCTGAAGTACTTTTGTTCTATAATGCACTTCCTTCTTTCCCTTAGTGCCATACTCCTCTGTGGAAAACAGGGCCACAGCCACACCACGCTCGATGTTACTGTTGCTGTGGTTTCTGTAGCAAATAAGATTTTACCAACCGGGACTAGTGAGCACAGTCCTTTTAACCCCAAACTGGAAAAAGCCTAAAAGATTTCTTCATACATTTCCCAGGGATATAGGTGCGAAAGTAAACGCAATGTGAACGACAGTAATTTGAACTCCGCACACCGATCACACATTTCACGCCGATAACCGCATAATGATTACATGTTTAAATACACTCAGCGTTTCTTTCTTGAATATGCCCGGCTAAAATGGGGAGAGAGTTACGTTTAATATGATCGTGTGTCTTTTATGTCGTCAGTTACCAAAGTTACTTATCTTAGTTTGAAACAAGGTCATAGACAGTGCAGATCGAACGTCACTGCATTAGCAAATTGGTCTGCTTTTTGTGAACCATTACGTTATGATCGGTAGCTCAACGTATTGAGATCGTCATCTTCCATCTGTCCCTCAAGCAGATTTTTCAAATCTAATTGCTGTAACTTAGAAAAGGTTACTGAATGAAGAATAACCAAAACGGCCGTTGGAAATGAAATGTTAATCTTTATAACATCAGCAAAATAAAATACTCGCCAGCGGCGTGAAGTAGGTAAACCACTGCTACTGGTGGACTACTTAGACAGCATATTAGCCCCACTTACAATAGTGTCCAACATATTTCTGAGGATTGGGACATGCCCATTAGTGTTTATAGGTACGTTATATAACACTAATCAACAGTGTATTTGAAGCAAACGTGTCTCAAAAATATGTGCTGTTTACAAGCGGGAATCAACAATTTTGATACGAGTGTATGGACATTTTATAGGAAACATTTATCGGCTCCTAGAACATTTTTCCCGCAAATAATATTGGCGGACTTATGTGAGTCCCGGTAAAACAAGTAACACAAAACATGGAATTTAAACCACGTTATAAGAATATGCTTGTTTTAATGTGTGTATGTGTACGTGCGTGCGTGCGCGTGCGCGCGTGTGTGTGTTCGAGAGTTCAGTTAACAGAGAACCAAGGAAGTTAACGCGCCCCTTCGACAGGGTTCTTTATTTACGATCAACTACACCTAAAAGCAAGTGGAAAAAAGAGAAAGAGAGAAAATATGTTTGCCTTTTTATAGACTTAAATAGCGCACCCTATCGAACCTTTTTGGTAAAGCAAAGTCGAGTAAACACATATGTTAGTCACATTAATAAGCAACAAAAATATAAACAAATATTGCTCCTTCTTTAATAGTGTTTTGTATCTTGCTATTTAAAAGCGTTATTGTTTTATAAAATTTTCGTGATAGATATTGAATCGTAGATGCTTATTACTATGCCTAGTATTTCGGCGGTACGGTGGAGTAATGGGTAGCGGCTCGGATTGAGTAATCGAATTCCAGTCGAGTTCATTATATTCACTAGGGAAAATTATGAATCTATCTATTCTCCCCGACTCAGCTACCCAGCCATGTTTTTCATTACCTTTACTTACAGGTATTCCGTTCCGTTCGTGAAATAAGGTGTCATTATATGGGTATTTAATCACAAATTTTCTTCAAGGAAATTTTGTGACTGTAGAAAATTTCTATTCACTTCTCTTCCGAGGCATTAAGGAAAACAGTGAATATCAAACAGATTTTACAAGAACTTTATTAATATCAATAAACGGAAAAATAATTTTGACTTGTTTTTCTCCTCATTCTATTTTAGTTTGTAACGGAAAATATAATATAAGAACTATATTAATGACATATAGATTCTTTTTTTAGATGTCGTGTCCATTCAGAACATGGGTGATCATAGCTCTTCACAACTTCCTGTCCTATGTAGCTTTTAGTAACGTTTGTCTTTTTGCTATCTTTCTTAATCGTTGTTCTGTCAAACATTTACAAAAGCGCGTTAGCTTTTCTCTGTCTCTATTGCCTTCAGTATGTCCTGTGAGTATCAGCTTTTACAACCCTTAAGAGTTCAGTACTTTGTTATTTTCTATGATGACGGTTTTTAATAAGGAACGCAATCCCAAAGTATTATCAGCCTTTTTAACTGATCTGCCACCAGAAGCCTTTGGGAAATCCAAATTCTAAACATACCAAGTGTTTTTCTAAAAATGTCACATTCTCCTTTTGAACTGTTCCAAATTTTCACCAATCACCTGCGTCAAATTCTGTCGTGAACGCTGCTGCTGTTTTTCAAGAGCTCCCTTCATGATGGCGCCAAGATTTTCATCAGGATTGATATCAGGTGAATTTCCTAGTCTTTTGTCAAATCATTTTTTTTGAAAAGTCAAGGTTTTCTAAACTGTACAGGCCTCCAAACATAACGCACACAAGATCATTACAGGTTCCAAAATCTAAGGTTTATAAACACTTCTCAGATCACATAATAATCACATAATAATAATAATAATGTGTCTATACTCCTTAAGCGCTAATACAGACCCATGATTTTGCTCACATACGATTGTTCAGCTCTTGCACCTGTTGACGCAATACAGTATAAAATGTTGGTGGGCTAAATGAACGAGTCAAATGACATCCCATCATGCGACATATATGTTCAATGGGAGATAGGTCTAGCGATTATGTCGGCCACAAAAGTTGTTGAACGTCTTACAGAGCGTGTTGAGTAGTATAAGGTAGGTCATTATTATCTTGCGAAAACAAGAGCTGAACAGGTTTAGCAATATTCTGGGCCTACATGGGACTGTTCAACATTCCCTTGATCAGCACTAAAGCCAAGCGAGTAACTTATGATACCCCATATCATAACACCAGGCGTTAAGCATATCGTGGGCGAAGACATGTACTGTGGATGCTTTGCAGTCTGCCACTGCTTTCTTTACACTGCGTCAGTCTTGAGTGTTTATACTAAAAGGACATACAGAAATTTAATGTCAACATTGAAGTACTTTGGCTAGCAACTGTACGATATGCCGTTCAAAACCTGGTCTCTGAGTGAACAACTGTTAATTTAACCACTGTTGCCAATAGCGAAGCACTACCAATGCATCACTCCCTGCATGGACAGCAATTCCTCAAACTGACCATCCAACCTCTCAAAAGCCCACAGTCCATTCCTTCTCAAACGGTTGTAATTAAATAAAAGGAATACGTGATTTGGAATCTGTATGCACTTGACTCTTTCAATACAGGTGCACTTATATGAGTGTGACTATACCTGAAGTTGAATGAAAACTTTAAAACTTTTTTTATCAGAATACCTCAGAGTGTACATACTGTACCCAGATTAAAATCAGCATCATTCTTCAAAGTGCTACGCTTTTATTTTCCATCTGTGAATAGAGTCAGTAACATTTAAGTTTCTGTAGTATGTGATTCACGTTAGAAAATATCAAACGTTTGAATCTGATTTAATATACATCAGGAATCTTTGATCTACGAAGCATTGATTTATGTTGACCCAAATATGTATTGGATTCACTCTAAGTGACACCAAAGTCAGCTTTGTATTTGGTGTCAGAACGTCCTAAGATCACCGAGAGTTTACTTGGAAGGTGATCTCAAAGCCAACAAATGCGGTATTGGGTCTCAAAGGATGTCGGTGCTAGCACTAACTTAAATAAGACGACGAAATAATCCCTTGCAAGAAGATCGAATGTTTGAAGAAAGGCTCAAAACCACATACCCTCGATTGGTCGAGTCCAGAAGTGAATGAAGAATTATTTTTTCATACAAAAAAATTAGTCTTATGAAACGTTTACTGAGATAACATTACATTTTCAATGTGATACTCTACAGGAAAAAAAAAGATGCCTCTTTTGAAATTAAAAAAAAACTATTTTTTCATGTGTATAGGGAAAAATAGTCAGTATCCCTCTATTACTAATAAAATTTCTACCTCTCTGATTTCTACCTCTCAAATCCACCTATCTATTAACTGATTACAAGACTGTTTTTAAAAAAAATCGCACAAAGAATGTATTTGCTCAAAAGTTACCATTTTTTAACTAGTTTATGAGAACAACCGCCATATTAGTTCCTCGTCGTAAAATTTTCGGCGCCCATTCAACAGTTTACTATCTAAATATCACCCTGGAAATCTAATCATTTTCATGAGTGGTTCTAATGATACATGAGGATTACGGTCATATCACGTTGAAACACCGGTTCTCGTACGATCACTGAAGTTAAGCAACGTCGAGCCTGGTCAGTACCTAGTGACCGTTTGGGAATACCAGGTGCTGTAAGCTTGGATGCGTGGGTGGTGTAATGGATACGGACTCGGAATTGAATTCGGATAGCTGAGATCCAATTCCAGTTGGGTTCGTTATATTCGCATATGTGCAAATGCCCATGGGAGAGATATGAATCCACCGCTTCTCTCACCCCACTATGGATTAATTAGTAGGACTTGTATCAGTAAAACATAGCCAAAAAATTCTTACAATCTAAAAATATCTTATGGCTTTAAATAGCCTGCCAAAGGGTTAATAATAAGCCGTAAAAACAAATCATATCTTTATTTCAGCTATATTTTCATCGGGATTGAAATGAAACGAGATAACGTGTAATCGTGGAATTTTGCCCAGCCGCTTGGCTTTTTCGTAAAATAGAAATAATCTTTAAGAAATGTTTTTGAACGAATTCCCATCTTTTTTTACGTAGTATATTTTTATTCAGTGAAAAGAGCAAAGAGAACTATCAAAACAACTTAGTGTTTCTACAAAGTTTAACGCATCGGTCTCTGACCTTTTCAGCACGAAGGTCATATTGTAAATAACGCACATTCTTTGCGAACCAAAGAAAAAAAATCAGTCTTTATAAAACATTCATTTGGAGCTATTTTTGTGATCAGCATAAGTGAGAACAAAAGAAAAATGTGACAATTAAAGTGAAATATTAGGATGCTCGGAAAGTAATTACGTATTAGGTTAAGTCATAAATAATTTCCATTTTAGAGAATTCATTGTCGTGACGAATATATCATCCTAACTCTTAATCATATATAGCACTTAAGAATAAATTTCTAGTACACTAACATAAGGGCAGTGGCAGCATACACAGTGGATTAAAAGGAAAATGTTGTTTTCATCCATGAGAACGCAAGGCCGCATATAACAAGAATAAAACAGGAAAATAATTTGGAAGTCGTTTAGTCTCCGCTTTGCCTTTGTGGCCTTTGGTCGGCCATCTGTTTACTTAGACTTGTCGAGTAGTATTTTTTAAATCAAGTTCACCCCAGGCAATACAGTAAAGCCACTAGGACACAAGGAGTTACTGGGCGTAAGAATTAGAAGAGAGAAACATTACTAAGGAGTGAGAACAAAAGAAGAGTAATCAGGAGGACAGTAGATAGCGATTGACATTGCATTTAAAGTTTTGAAAATTAAAGTTGGCTGTAAAGCATGGAGCCGGATAAAGGGTTGTGGAAGCATCAGAAACAGAAACATTACTCAAGAGCGAGAACAACAGAAGAGTAATCAGGAGGAGAGTAGATAGCGATTGACATTGCTTTTAAATTTTTGAAGATTAAAGTTGGCTGGAAAGCATGGGACCGGAAAAGAATTTCCGCAAGTGAGAGGAGCGAGAAAAGAAATTGTTAGCATAGAACTTACGGTTGCATCTAGATAATTCAACTGTAGATTGATGAGATCTCGACGCCAATCTAGTACTGCCCTTAAATTCATAAATCTAGCTACCATAGCGAAGAGCTTATCCGAACAATTATCACTAAAGTACTCGATGTTTACCTCTGTTTCTGTTACCTTCAATAACCCAGCGAGTTTTAAATTCTCCAAGCGTTCTTTCCTCGTATTTATGTTATATCCCTTTAGGCATAGGCGATCATTGCTCTAGGTCCTTTCTAATACTTATGATTTGCCACGAGCTTTTGACAAATACAGAGTGTCCCCTACAAAAATGGACACTATTTTGTAGTCTAATAACATAACCAATTCTCGCTCAAATAATCTCAAGTTTTAACAAAACGTGTAAAACTATGTTAACTGTGCTGAATTATCTCAATGAGAATCTACCAGGAAGATAGGAGTACCAGTTATAATGACAATATGCTGTTGAAATGGCCACCACATTCACCTGATTTGACACTGGTTGATTTTTTTTATGGGGCTATATGAAAGGACTATATCCCTCTATTCCTACAAGCCTAAAGGAACTTAAGCCGAGAATCACTGAGGCACTGGAGAATGTTACGCAAGACATTCTACAGCGTATTTGGCAGGAGCTGGACTACCGACTTGACATGTGTTACAATTGAACATGTGTTGTGTTACATATTGAACATTTGTGAAGCTTTGTGGAATCGGTTATAAAATCTACATCTCTTTGAATATCTTGTTCGAATTTTGATAACTAATTTTTTTTATTGCTTAACATGAAGCATATTTAATTTCGTTTGCCTGTAAGTCAGACATTCACATTTTAAATTATGTCAATTTTGGGCTGACACCCTGTATAATGAAGTGGTTTCCCGTTGCCTTCTTTATGGTTTTTGAATTCAGAGTAGACCTTTTAGACCGACGGCCACCTAAGACTAGAGAGCTCAGTCTATATGAAGCCTAGAAGTAGAAGAGATGGATTCATGCCTTTCCTAAAGGCTTTAGTGCATTGTGAAAGCAAGTCTTGGCTGGAATTTGAATTACGTTCCTCGAATCCACTTTCTACTTATCGCATAGTCGTTACGTTATCTGCATATTCATAATTTCGTGGCCGGATATTTGGCCGACTGACATTTGATCGACAGACATTTGGCCGACGGACCTTTTACCGAAAAAGTACAAGTAAAAATAGTAACAAGCAATACTTTAAGTATTTTAATTAGTAGTATTATAAGACAGAATAGGACTAATAATTAGAACTGAATTTCAAGTGATTAAATTACTAAATCTAAATTTAAAATTAAAAGTTTTCTTATTTCAATATTTGTTCATTGAAATTAATATTTTTAAAAATATTTGAGTGTATTTGGGTAAAAAGTAGTACTTAATTATTTAAATTCGTATTTAACAGTAAGATAAAAGCTAGTTCATCCCTTTAAGATAATGATCATTAAAAGCGAAATTGAAAGATTTTTGCTGTAGTAAAAAGTGTTTTTTTCTCAAAATACTTATCATCTTACAGTAATATTTGAAATAAATATATGTGCAGAATAGACTTTTAAAAAAGCCTGTCAAAAAAAAAAAAACAAAAAAAAAAATGGCCATCGCCCAAATGTCCGAGTATCGATAATTTCCTCACGTGTTTGAAAAGTTTCTTCCGTCTTTTATGTTTGTCAATAGAAATTTCTTTGTACTCCATATTGCCTTTTAAGAAATTCTCGGGGTTAATTTTCACGATATTCAATTGTCGGTCGAATAACATTTCTGTTGCTTCAAGTCTTTTTCATCAGTGAAGACACTGGACAGCAAAATCTTGTCGATATCAATGTTTATTCGCGCATTTTCAGGACGATCAGAAGTGACGGTTTCAAATATTTACTAAATTTAGCTTAATATGATACAAACCCAACTAAAGGAAGATTATGTTGCTCGAATATTTTAAGAGGAGAAGACATGACTAGACTAAGAGAAATGATTTTGTTCCCTATTATTTCGAGTTTCACTTGAAAATCGCGAGGGACCTTCTTCACAATTTCCTGTATTTTGTTGTTATTGATCAATCGATTCGATTTGTTTAACGGCATATCAACTCCTTATGGGTCATTTAATGCCGAAAATTTTTCTTGGGGGCTTAGAAGTCATAAAAATATGATGTATGTTATTCTGCTTTCACAATTGAATGCATGGTAGATGATACTCAGCTTTTGTGCAGAAATATATTTGTGCAAACATAATTACTAAAGGCGGTAATATGTGTGTTTTTATGTTCTTATTTTGAAGTTATATTTTTTTAATTTCTTTAAGAAATTGTCGGATATTATATGGATTAATGTCATGAAGGAAGGTTCTTTTATGTTGATTGATGTATTGCTGGTAATTTTACTATAGGGATCTTCCAAGCGTAGCTTAGATGTGGCACAAGGCCGAAAGTATGGGGCGCCCAGTGAGGATAGAACTCACTACTCAATCGTAATTGTTCTAGCAAGACAAGTTTGCTAACCATTACACCGCCTCGAGGTGCCCTGGTAATTTTACTATAAATAGGTATTATTTGTATTTTTCATATAAAAAAGTATTGCTGATATTTTTACTATAAAAATGTATTTTTATACTTTCATAGTATTATGTTTTTGTCTGGGGGTTTACTATTTTCCCATAGCTGGGACCCTATTAAGTGCTATCACACCGGTTCAGGATGAACTTGGGAACAACAGTAATTAAGATGTGGTTCCACATTCCACAAAAGCTCCAATCTCCCGATCAGAGGCTTTGTTGCCGCATGTAGTTTTTGATCATTGGGAAACTACAGATTTGGGACTCAAACCAGTAGGCCCCACCCCAAAGTAGAAAACACTATTATTAATATTTGATTAGTTCTCCTTTCATCTTATTTTGTTTCTTTTTAGTATTTTTTCCAGGTCGTTCTTATATTCTGCAACCGTTAAATAGGTAACCTAAAAAATAAGATTATAACAAGAATGAATTGATATCCCTTGTTCTTAGAAGCCTGTCTGAACGGGACGAGGAAAAAATGTAGCCTTCAGTCTAAATTTAAAGTGGATCTGCTGGTTGCATTTCATAGTCTAATTGATAAAGCAACTACTCCGGAAAAATGATCTCGCGATTATAGGATGCGTGTTCAAGGCTCGCTGGAGATCTATACTTTTTCTTTTTTTTTACTCCACAATACTTACATAACGAGTGTACAATCACTATAAAATAAATAACTTCCATTAAGATATACAAAAAAAAAAAAAAAAGAAAAAAGAAAGAAAGAAAAGAAAACACTTGGAGAGCACATATCTCGACCAACGCCATTGTTGCAAAATCTAAGTATATATGGGAGAGGTAACTGTACTTAATATATATGATATTATTTCAATGAAACAAAAAATAATTGTGGATCCGCCCTAGAATTGTCTCTTTTCCCTTTTACAAAAATGTCGTTGAGAATTTTGAAGATACTCTGCGGACAGACAGAAAAAACAACAAAAAAAACATTGGTGAATTCATAAACCCTGTTCGACTTCACTGATAAAAGTAGAGAGTGATGAGTCAATCTTTCTCCAATCGTTATCTATCCCCCTTATCCTCATAATCTTCGTTTCCTTCTATTTCTTAGATTCATATCATGAACCTCATTCAGCTTTGCATTAGAGGAATTTTAGTCTAAACAAAAAAAGTTAAATATCGGCCAGTAGCATCACCAGGCTAGTAATACTTCTGTGGCTTTCATAGCAAGTAGACTTTTTGCAGGATAGACATACTAGCCTCACAGCCAACAGGTTTTGAATTCAATTATCCTTTTCTAGGTTGGTTGTCAGCCAGGTCTAGAGAGCCCAGTATGCATAGATTTTTCTTTTTTTAATGATTTTCACCCTGTACAAGGCCCGAGGGCTACTCGAGGTAGAGAGTTACAGAATAAGAGGCACAGCTTGAAGAGGTTAAGATTGTCTTGGGAGTCGATACCACAAGGCAGCAGTTCACGGAAAGGAGCTGTTCAAGTGGAATTTACTACACACCAATGAAATACGAAGGAAATGAGGGTTGTTCGCTACTATGTGCGTGGCATGGCGGGTTTTAACCGTGAAGATTAAGACCGGTGGGACTAAAGAATGTAGTTCGTTTGAACACTTTCCATGGAAGTAGCGATAGAGAAGTGAATAACTTGTTTAGCAAAGGGAGAAAACTGCTGAGAGTCAAACAGGATAGGAAGTTGTCGAGAGCCAAGATCACTCATTTCCTGAAGGAACGTGGCATAAAGAAGAAGAAAATATTTTGTGTACGCAAAATTCGGAATGGGTTGCTGAAAGTGGAATTGGTATGTATCTACGGAAGTCGAAGATAGTGGTGGGGGCGAGAGAACTACGTGCCACCCGACAAGACGTTTGTCAGCTGATAAGAACAACAAGAAAATAAATAGCCCAAAAAGCGTTAGCGGATGTGCGACCTTTGATCTCTGGTAGGATTTTCTACAGATTTCACCTCGTCGGGTCAGCTTCTATGCACTTTGAAACAGCAAGCAAAATATTCATTTCAATGAATCAGAGTTATATTTTTTTTACACTCGCTCTTCCGTTCTTTGAAAGAGAAAAAATATGCTTACATTTATACAATATCGTGTCTTAATACACCAAATTACTATTGAACTTTGATAGTAACATTGGCTAAGTTATTATATTCTAAGGTCTTAAATAAATATCCTGTAAGTATACCTAAGCCCGGCACATGTTTCCAAATGTGGAAAATTTAACTTACTACAGTAGTATTGGAAGGCCAGACTAGTTTTCTAACCACTGCTCTACGACAATATACAGTGTAACCCGGATATAAGAGACCCGGATATAAGAGAAACCCGGATATAAGAGAGATTTTCTCTGGTCCCAAATTAGAGCCCATACTTACCTAAACAAAATAGACCAAACCCTGATATAAGAGAAACCCGGATATAAGAGACTTCGTCTCCGGTCCCGACAACTCTCTTATATCCGGGTTACACTGTAGTTAAAAAGGTATGTACTAAGCAAGATTTCCTGGTTCGGTATATGGTCCATTTGCAGAAAATAATCAAAATGGATAGGACTCGCTACAGTAGTAATTGGCTGCAGTTCTAGCTTGCTAAATACCGCTTCACAGTGGGATACCCACATCGAGATTTAATAAACATCCGTGTTTAGGGAGCATGATTGGGAAGAATTCTTTTATTCATTTGGTGACAACGACTGCTGCCCATACAGCTCGTCTCCGCTCTCCACACTATTGATGTTGTCCAAGGAAAGGGCAAGAGTTGATACTGCTTAATATCTTGCCAGTACGAAGCTGGATTCAACGTTGGACAGTGTTTGGGTTTCCGGTCCCAGATTATATCCTCAGGGTTTTTCACGATTGTCTGTAGCCCTAAGGTAGCAGAGGTTTGAAACCAGTTTCTTTTCTCTTACATGGACTGTTCCCCTAAGTTGGCAGGTTCCACCAGTTTCCTTTTTCTTAGATGGATTGTCCTTCCATTCAATGTTACTAAACAGATGTAACGTGTTAAATTTAGTATTGTCAACTTCAAACGTCAAATTGCGAACCATCCAGTAATGATGGAACTTACTACACTAATGGCTCTCAACACCACTAACCTCATTACCATCTGTTCGTAAGCCGTCGATGATTATGCTAACACGATGTCACAAAACATCGTAACCGAGGGTGTGAGCGTAATGGCCTTATTCAAAATTGTTGATCACACCAGATTGTGTTTTCTCCTAGAAACTGTAACTGAGGGCTGCTCAGCATAGTTGCAATATAAACCACAGGTTGGCTCTGTCAGTTTTAAAAAACACCAATCTGCCTGAATAGGTGTCTGCAAGAGAGATTTGCTAGTCACCCTAGTGTACTCGGAAATAAGTATTCAGTCATTATTATATTTACCTTGTACTCTTCAGAGAAATTGGTGCAACACAATTCGCTTTGTACCTAGTAGGGTATTTGTTTATTTTTAGAATCTGCGTTGGACTGAAAAGTTGCTAAAATGGTAATGGGTATGTTTTGGTGCAGATGTGTTTAACTTTTTCCTCTTTTCGCCATCGACAATTGTTGCATACCAACGATAAGGTATTTTTTTCGAGATATTTGGAGATGCAAGTGACCGTAGTACGAAATGCACACAAACAGCCTCAGTTGAAATTCGAACTCGACTTGCTGATTCCATTTATTTTATATGTTAACCAAACCGCTAATTCGTACTTCTCTCTGAAATATGGCACCTGTTTCGCAATTCGTTTTTAAGTTTGACCGTTTTCCTGTTTCTTTCTGTATGTATGTTTTATTTTCACTGAAAACATACCTAAGGTCAGGGGTGGTGATGCTTTCTCAGATGTTTTACCTCTTTGATCGTGGCCGCAATGGTAGACGTACTTAAATAGCCTAAGATTTCACTTTCCTGATGAATGTTGATTGGTACCCTTTGGTTCTATTAGGTAAATAAATACAAAAGCGATCTGATTGAATTAACCACCTGTTTACACTAAGGAGCACTGGTCTTACAGTTTAGACCATCCAAAGGGGTAGGGTCAGGGATGTTTCCGGGTGCCAATAGCATGACAACATTTTTATTTTATCTAAATATAGTTTCCTCTCGCTAACCGAAGGTACAAAGTTCATCAACCGAAAAGGCGTAAAACGAAATAATTACCTTTAATTTATGTGGGGAAAAGCTTTTAAGCTTTCCTAACTCCCAAGATCAATTTTGCCTGATATTTTCGCTACAACTGACAGTACAACAATGACTGTTAAGAATATGAAGTTGTGGAGGGCCCTGAACGCTCATGTCATCAAGAGAGACGGCACCTAAAAGAGAATTGTATGATAGAAAATGAAATGGGGCTAAATAGTCAATTATTCTGTTATATTTGACGTCTTCCACGGCAGATTATAAATCTCAACTTTCGACATCGAATCAGGTAAAACATTATGAGTAATATATATATATTATGACCGGTAAATGTTATTAATACTATTTATTATAAAACAGAGGATTTACTTAAATATTTGTATCTATTATAAATGTATAAACATAAAAATGTCTTAAAAATAATTATCGGACTTTGTCCATTTCATAATGTGTGACGTGATTTGTTTGCATTTGGATACGCATTGAGTAGATATGAATGTACGTGAGAGATTCATGGAAGATTTTAGTTTAAAAGCAGTAAAATCGACCTTGCTAACCGAACGATCCTCTGTGGCCAAATCGGTTAAAGCACGCCAGGCTTTCCGTGTAGGATACAGGTTCGACTCCTGTCGGAGGAGGAATATTTTCTATGAAAATTTTTCGGACATTCAGGCTGGTAAATGTTATTAATACTGTTTATTATAAAATAGAGCATTTACTTAAATATTTGTATCTATAAAAAGAATGTATAAACATAAAAATGTCTTAAAAATAATTATTGGACTTTGTCCATTTCATAATGTGAAACTTATATATGTTATAGAATTAAGAGAGAAAAAAGTCTCATAAAAATTAATACTTCATCTAAGAAACACTAATCTTGTTAGTGCCTTTTGCAGCTCTGCATAATTCTATTTCGATATAATTCTATATCCTCGTTGGTATAATTTCTCTTATTACTTACAGATTCATACATTATTATTTTAGTATGGCATTACTCATTTGATGACAATAGGTTTTTACGTGATAAACCCTGGTAGATAAAAGCACTTGTTATACTCATCTGGTTCCCCGGAACCCACAAGTTCAAACCCTAGCTCAGGTAGTGCTGAAATATGCAACATATCAAGGAGGTGGAAAATCGACATTACAAAAAAAACAAAAAAAAAACTGGCGATTAAGAATTCTGACGTCATCTCGAAAGGACACCAAACATGATATAGGAATGAGACCAGTATGACTCGATGGATCAAATAAATGGTTCGACTCAACATTTGCTGAGTTACTGAATGTGGCAACCAACTGAGGAAGTTGCAACAGTAACGTCGTGAAAAAAAACTATGAAACTGGCCTGAAAAGAAATTAATAACTACGAGTAATAACACTTCGACTTTAAAATTCAGACAAAAATCAAGGCGGAAGTTAAAGTAGTTTAAAGTAAACATTGTAATAAGGACATGTATAGCTGGCCATTCGTATTCGAGGATACCAGTCTACTAGGGCGGCTAGCCAATCCCTATTGCAGATGCTTGCTCAGGCGCATTATTCAACACTCACAGAGCCCACCTGTGGTTTATACCTTAGCTACAGTTTCTGGGAAAGAGCGTGTTATCAACAATTTGAACAAGGCCAGGACGATCAACCCCTCGTCCACGATGACTTCCGCCTACCCAATTTCATTCACAAGGTACGGTTTTCAGGCTCTTTCCAAAGATGTCGCACGCTGGCATCGACCCCTCCAGTCCGATAACATTATAACCTTCCTGACGAGTCGACCATGGTGATTCATGGTCAGAATGCGAACGTTCTAACCACTCGGCCACGTGCCCATATAATGATATAATAGGAACAACGTAGCGCGAAAACACTTGATTATCTGCCCTTGGTCTAATTATAATTTATTCACATCCCAAAGGATAAGAAATGCATCACGTGACAGATGAGTCATAATATGTAAATCTCCTCTTCAGTTGCTGCTAATTTATCAACAAAATGTCATGTCTATTGCAAAACTCTATGAAATGGATAACGAGCCGGAATGGGAAACCAGAAAAGCCGAGTTCCAATTCTGGTCGGGTTCGTTATATACATTTACGTGTAAAAGGTATGAACCGACTGTTATGAACTAGCTATGGTTTAATTAACCGGACTTGTATCAGTAAATCATTATTACCTCGAAAAAATCCTTACAGACTAAAACTATTTTCTGGGTTTAAATAACCAGCAAAAGATTGATAAGCTATAAAAAAAAAACAAAAAAACGAAAACATATCAATCAATCCAAACCACCATTTTCTCTTCTCTTTAATGTCGACGCCACATTACTTATGCAATGTTCGACCAAGTCAATTTGTCAGTAAAACCTCATTTCACTTTTCTTCTCTGTGTCTTCTGAGACGCTAGGAATACAGTATTGCCTAATGTTAGTTTCTGTAAATATGCCGCGAAAGTGTTTTCTCTCAAAAGTTAAACATGCCTTTTTTTATTTACAAATAGATAAGTGTTACTAATTCGTTTGTATGGTAATGTTATATTGGGTTGGTAGGATACGTGTTATCTCCATCATTCATTCAATAACAACGAAGAGTAGGAAACTAGCCGAAAAGAATCTATATTTACTAAGTAACAACATTTTGCCTTAGTCGAAAAATGTCATAAACCAGATTTAGTCATACTTACAAGTCACTAAAAATGGTTGGTGAATTACAAAATGTAAGAATTATAAAGTATAAGTTCTGATATCTACTACCAACTAAAAGATCGGGATGAGTAATCCACGAACGAATGCCGATTTTCAGGTAATGGTATATATATACACCCACAATTTAATGAAGCAAATTAAAATGGCGGGGGTGTACTAAACAGTTTGATAGTTAACAGCAATGTGCACGGAATCAGATACAAAAACAACAAAAATATGAAAAAATATAAGTATAAAATCCAAAATAATATAAATAAAATGAATAATTAACACAGACATTTCAACATTTAAAAACCGTATCTTACTAACATTGCATTATTTCAATCTCTGAAAAACAGACATTTTTTTAACAGGACAGGCAGACCTTATTCTCAATGGTGGAAATCGTTTCTATCAAATCGTGAAATGGACGGCCACTTCTACATCCTTTTGTACCATCTTGGTCCTACACTGTTTTTAATCTTCAATAACCGCCTCCCCGATGACATAAGCTCTCAACTTGGCATCTACGCTGACAACACTACCATTTACTCCTGCCTAGATAGTAAGGCTGATCAGCCAGACAAGGTCAAAGTGGCAGCCAATATACAAAACGACCTCAAGACCGTCGTTAACTGGGGAAGATGATAACGCCTCCAAAACTAAACTGCTCTTTATTAATCATCTGAGAGACATCTCTCTGCATTCCATCAGCATGGCTGATGCTAACCTCCAAAAAGTGACTCATTGATCCTTCTCGGGCTAACGTTCTCAGCTGACATGAGATAGAAAAACTACATTGAATCCATCGCTAGGTCAGCTAAGAAAGTAGGTTCACTGTGTCAAGCGAGACATTTTTCTCTCCAGAATCTATCTTGCATATCTATAAGTGCGTCCTGGGCATGACGATAAACTACATTCGACAGCAAGGCCTTTGATCAGAAGATTTTCAAGAGCGTGGAACCACTTCTTAATTGCTGGTGTTCCCAGATCCACCCTGACCCGTGGTGGTAGCGCCTGTTAGGGTACCAGCTATGGGCAAATAATTACCCCCCACTCAAAAAAAGGGGTCAAAACACTATGAAAGTATAAAAATAGGTTTTAATACCAGCGATACTTTTTTTGAAAAAAATCCTACCAGCAATACATTTTTGAAAAAAAAATACCAGCAATACATTTTTTGAAAAAATATTATCAACAATATACTTTTGAAAAATATATTAACAAAAATAAAATAAAAATCTTGTCGGCATTAAATAACCCATCGAGGCTGATATGCCGTAAAACAAACCAAACTAAATTATATCTATAAGTCTACCATTCGTACATGCTTAGAATATTGCTGCTATATATGGTCCGGTGCCCTACTGTTTTCATGGAGCTCCTTGCTAAAATCCTAAGAAGAATCAGTAATATTATTGGTCCTGATCTGGCGGTTCAACTTCAGTCAATTGCCCATTGCCGTAATGTTGCCTCTTTATGCCTTTTTTTTTTTAAATGGATACTTTCATGATAATTTTCAGATGATCTCTTCACTATGGTACGTCGACTGTATGAATTTAAGCACAATACTAGACTGGCGACGAGATCTCATCAATTTACAGTTGACCTAGACAGATGTGACCGTAACTTCAATGCTTCTTTACTCACATTTCTCGCTTATGGAACTCCCTTCCGGTTCCGTGCTTTCCAGCCAACTGCAATCTGCATAAATGTAAATGCAATGTCAATCACTATCTACTTTCCTCCTGATTACTCTTTTCTTTCTCGTCATTACTAATGTTTCTGTTCCTAATTCCTCCACACCATGTAACCCTTTGCGTGCTAGTGGCTGTACTGCCTTGCCTGGGGGTTATAATGATTTAAAAAAAGTAACAGACCAGTGCAGAAAACAAGAAAATATTTAAGTGCTTAAAAATTGAGGACATTTTTTTTTTATATCAAGATGAATTCTTAAATTGAATCAAAAAAGAGGACGACTGTTCCTAAAATAGTTTCAGATAAAGGAGAGACACTGTAATGAAACAGACATTTTGAATGCTTTCACTATTCTCTGTTTAAATCCAATCGTACAAAATTTATCTTCGTTCACAGTCTGAGGAAATCTTTTCCCTTGATGTAATGCTTTTTTTTTTTGCTTGAGGCAGAAGGGAGCCAGACGTTGTGAAGATTGTGATTCATGCATCTACATCTGACACCGCTTCCAGACTGACGAGGTCGTCTATCATTACATTCAAAACAGCTGTCTCTTGCTTGTGTACTGCATAGCTTTTCGTCGTAAACTCTTTTGGCCACCCACATTCCTTATTCCCTATCACTACTCCCATAAAATATCAAGTTGGTTTGACCTATGACTCACTCTAAATAAACTTTTTAACGCCCCCTCTCTCTTAAAATTATATATATATATCACATCAATTATATATATATATATATATATATATATATATAGTGGACTCTCCCGTCGTATTCGACGTATGTGGGTCAAGCAGCTCAGTTCCGAGGAACCGATAGTCCAGACACCAACACATATGGTTTGATTATATTGATGAAGGCTTTGTGCAGAACCAACTAAACTTTTTGAAGGGCCGAATATAGAGACCTAGTGTACTATGTGCTACAAGATCCCCAAACGACTCTCTGCAGGTTTTGAATTCAGAGTTGTCCTTCTCCTAGACCAGTTGCCATCCAATGCTATAGAACCCAATCTGTCCCGCTATTTACCCATAGATGGAGGGAGAAGAAGAGGATTCATACCTTTCCCAAGGGTATTAGCACGTAAGTGAATTCAATAGATTCGACTTGAATTCGAATATATATATATATATATATATATATATATATATATATATATATATATATATATATATATATTAAAAAAAAACAGACGACTTTAAGGTTCCATGTAATAAATTATTTCACCACAGCCCTTTTAAAGGACTGCGGATCATCAGACTTTACTTTCAAAGGTTGAAACGAAAAATGAAATTTATATATATATATATATATATATATATTATCAATAATGAATACGGTCAAAATGTACTGACTGTATTCAGAAATTAAGAGCATGTCTTTTTAGCAACCTGTAGACTGTCTACAATAGAATTCACACACCATTTATTGTAGCATTAAACTTATGAAATGCTTGAAAATGTTTAGTTGATTAGCTGAAAGCGCTCGAAATCAACAAACATTTAGACAATTTCTACACTCAGATGCTTTGACCTATTAATCATTCTAAATAAGCTCTTTAACACCCCTTCTGTCTCTCTCTCATATATATATATATATATATATATATATATATATATATATATATATATATATAATTCTAGTGAGCCAGAAACTACGTCCTAGGTTTCACCTAAATGGATCTTCAAAGTAAGCGTACCCTGAAGATGTATTTAGGTGAAACATAGGACGTCGTTTCTGGCTCACTAGGATTTTTTATACTCTGCTCTACTTAGTGTATTGAGCACTTTACGTTTTTTCTTATTTTACTCAATCGGTTTTTATTTCTTTAGACTAAAAATCACGACACTGGGCGATTTTTCGGCCTACTCAGATGTTTTTAGTCTTTTCTTTTTTACCAATTTTTCCTAGATACCAATTTGTTTTGATATATTTTTATTTGCAAATTGTAACTATCCGTTTTTTACACCTGACGAGTATAGACATTATCACAATATATATATATATATATATATATATATATATATATATATATATATATATATATATAACAAGGATTATGAATACGGCCAATATATATTGACCGTATTCATAAATTAAGATCATGTCTTTTTGACAACTTGTAAACTGTCTACAATAGCATTTACACACCATTTATTGTAATATTAAATGTTTGCTGCTTAAATAATTACGTGTATATATTTGTCTTTCCAGAATGTATCCAGCTATTTTAAATATCGAGAGAATCGGTTGTGCAACCATGATGTTACTTAGTATTCAATAAGTGCGAACCTTATTGAATATGTCTTACTCTCGCGTAAGGTTACTCATTCAGCATTGAGACAACACTAAGTGAATTTGTATGCTCTGTGGCCGTCGTATTTATAATGACTGCGTGAATAGATGCATCAGATCTCATGTAGAATCTTTTGGTAAAACATCGCATCAGCCAAGTTTGTAAGCAACCCTCCCAACTTAGTCCTGTTTTGGTATTCCTGCGTCTTCTGGATTTCTTCAAATGTGCAGTTGAGAGAAAGTAGAACGTGACGTGACAACTGAGTCAGGTAGTTCGCTGCCAGGCTCGCGAGTGACTTGACGAACTCTCTGTCTTCGGGCAGAGAGGAACCCTGGCGAAGCTATGCTGAAGGGCAGAGTCTCATCTGGAGAGGTAGACAAACCCGACCGTGTATTCGGGATCTATGGGGGAATTTTTTACTCTAGTTTACGAGCTCGGAATGTCCCACGTAAAAAAACGGGCTTGTGTCACATCCCGCCTTGTCGGGAGTACTTGGGTAAATACCTAATCCAGAAAGAAGGCTTTGTAGACTGCATCACTGCTCTAAGTAAGCATGTTTTTGCTAATATTAAATGACTGAATAGAGCTATTTTGTCTGTGCAGTGTTTAATGCCTGCAACGTGTGATGAAAAATGAATACATTGAAATTTTAGAAAGCATTCATGTTCTCAGTTACTTGTTCAATTACACTTTTAATACATATAGAAGTATTTTTCCAGCTTAGTTTATATTTGTCGTCCTGGGTATGACGATAAACTACATCTGTGTCCTGGGTAAGATGATAAACTACGTCCAACAGCAATGCCTCTGACCAGGAGGTTTTGAGGAGCGTAGAACCACCTCTTAATTGTTGGTGTTCCCCAGGTTCACCCTGACCCAGGGTGGTAGCACCTGTTAGGGTCCCAGCTATGGGCAAATAGTTAACACCCACACTTGTGTAAAGATAGGTTTTAATACCAGAAATACTTTGTAATAAAAAAATTATTACCAGCAATAATTTTTGAAGGAAAACTTATTATCAGTAATACTTAAAAAAAAATATCAGTAATACAAACAGTTATACCGTCTTTGAAAAAAATATGACCAGCTATAGATTTCTTGAAAGAAAAATATTCCCAGAAATAGATTTTTGAAGAAAAATATATTACCAGCAATAAAAATTTTGTCGGCATTAAATAACCCATTGAGATTGATATGCCGTAAAACAAACCAAACCAAACTTAGTTTATATTTGCTCTTCCTATATAAGTACACACACACAGGTAGATATGAACAGAATGTGATAGGCCGGTAGATACGAAGAAGAATGTGATAGGCGGGTAGATGCCAGCAAAATACAATAGGCAGGTAGATACGGATAGAATGGGATAGGCGGGTAGATGCGAACCAAATGCGATAGGCCGGTAGATACGAAAAGAATGCGATGGGCAGATACAGAGAAACAATTAGATGTGAATAGAATGAGTGGACATGAATCGAAACGATATAGATTAAATAGTATATCAGATCTGTATCTCATACAGAATTGCTCCAAATTCTGTTCGGGCTTTTCAATAAATGAAATCTTTCAGCCACTTCTTTATTTTTAAAGAAGTAATGGATTTTTTATTTATTATTTCCACAAATTTTATCACTTAAACCTTATTTTTAATGTATACTCATATTTGACAGTATATTTATTTATCTTCATCTACCAGCCTGAAAGAAAAAATGCGACCTCTGGGAGTACTGGAATATTGATAGATAGATACGTTGTATATTGTTTTAGATCAGTGTGTGTATGTATATGTATGGATGTGTGTAAGGTTTTATGTATATTTGTTTGTGTGCACATATGTGTATGTCTATGTGTATATGTGTGTATATGTATATGTATGCATGAGTGTATGTGTATTTATATATATGTGTGCACACGTATATGTATGTACATGCGAGTAGATATAGATATGTTGTTGTGTATGTGTGTATCTACGTATGTGTTTTGGGGCATATAAATAGTAGGTCCTTACTAGATTAAATATTTTTTAATTTTTATATGTTTATGTTAAATTTATAACCTGTAGGTGATATTACTTGCTTTGTCAAATTTTCTTGATTACACATCAATTCTCTTATAAATGCCCTCGTTTTTAGTTTGATTCCCCCCACCCTTTTTTTCGTATCTCTCATCTTCTAGATTTTAAGTTTAGATTATATCGATTTTTATTGTGCGTAGTGTCACCACAAATGTATCCACATATTTCCGGTGTCTGTAATTTTTAATTTTAATTTTAGGTCAGCCAATCGGTAGCGAATTATGCATCGAAAAATAATTCATATTTATCTGTATCTCACTCTTTTAAACCGTTATTTAACTCCTCTCTTTAAAACTTCTTCCCCTTCACCTTTAGGCCTTCCTGTTCTTCTTTCTTCTGTTACACCCTCTCTCTAGAACTTTCATGCATTTCCCTCTCACATTTGTTTCCCACTCTCACATATACACTCTCACTAAAATTTTGCTTAAGCATAAGCATAAGTCCGGAGTTATATTTTCCGATTTCCTTTTGAATTTGTAGTTCTGATGAATTGGATCGTGATTACGATTCCAATGTAATAAATTATAACCATGGAATATTAGTGTTTGAGCCTTTATATATATATATATATATATATATATATATATATATATATATATATATATATATATATAATACAAATTCAAATTGAAGTTTTATTCAGCACCCTGACTCCAGAGTTTCGTTCGGTTCACTCGTCAGGAGTTATCAGCAGTTGGTTGCTTATTTTCTCACGTTCGTTATTTTTATATTAAGTTAAAAAAAAACTTTTTTTTATTGGTGTTAAGTTTATTTTTCTCCCTTGTATGTGTGTGTGTGTGTACGCGTCTGTATGTATGTATATGCCTGTGCGTGTGTGAATGTACACATGTATAGAATGCTGTAGTTATTTCTTCTTTGCATAATTTTCTGTTCTCCTCCTACTCTCACACTATTCTTTTCCCTTCTTTTCTCTCTCTTTTGGTCCTGAGTGCCAAAGATAATGTAACAATGTTATTTCCGACAGGACTTCTTTCAGACAAATGTTTCCTAAATATTCTGGTATTTTCTTAAGTTTTGAAAATATAGTTGTATTCTGTTTTTATTTATTCATTGTTTATTTTTTTATTTTTTTAATTAATGTCGGGGTAAAAGGAAAATTCATTTTTCTAATTTTTAATGCTAATGGTTTTAGATTATTTATATTCTTAACCTTGAGGTTATCTTATTTATTGTTATATATTTTATTTTTATTCATTCTTTTTATTTTATTTATTAATTTATTATTTTATATCTGCAAACCCCCAGTCTCCGATATTGAGAACTCTAACCCCATAAATGCAGCAAATAATAAACAATGAGTCAGATTAGACCAAAATGGAGTATTACTACCCTGCCTGGGTTGGAGCCGCCCAATTCCTCCTTTCCAACTTGATAGTCCAAACTTTTTTACGTACCATGTTGGGATTTACATATTTCCCACTCAGTAGCCTCTTTCTCATAGTCGAAACCTTGCAAACCTGTCGCCATTTCCATAACAAATGCTTAGACGAGCTCCATTGTTTAGTTCCACCAATTCATACCTTTATAGCTAAGACCCACTATTCTGTGTCCGCGAAGTCGAATCATCCTCATTTTCCCCGTATCTAAATTGTAAGGAGGAAGTTCTACTCGGACATTTTTGCCCCAATGACTGTTGCTTTTTGGAACAGAGTCGCGTATGGATGATTCCTCGAACGCTATACAATCTTAACCTTTTCAAGTCAAGAGACAATTGTTACTATCCCCCATATCCACGTAACTGTAACTTCCTACTTCTTGCTTTTACATTCATATCGTATATCTCATTCATTAACGCACTACACTGAGTGGCTCTTGAACCTTATATTGGGTGAACACTAGTAAAAAAAATCCTCTCAAATGAGATATTTTGTATTTAGATGAATTCTAAACTTCATGAAAATATTTGTACATAGTATTCATAGTAATTTGTATAAAGACTTAAAAAGAAGACATTTATCACGTGTAAAGGAAATAGTTTATGGTTTCAGGTTAAGTGATTGCTAAAATACACTCTCATGTGATAACATTTCTATCCAATCGTAATTACCTGATTTTCTGTAGTGGAAATGCCTTATCTATGAATCATTCAGATTAATTTTCTAATCGCTTTTCCTCTTTTTAGTTCACATAAATAAATCTTTATAGAAATCTTTATAGAAATCTTTATAGAAATGTTGCACTCTTAAGTGATAATCTAACACGTGCAACTTAGAACATTCACCTTGAAATTTTATTGTCAACCATTAGAATGGGTTTAATTTTCTAAAGTAAAAGAAATATCTTTTACTTTAGAAAATTAAACCCATTCTAGGTGAATGGCATTATGGTCTCAAACTTTTCTAGAAAGGAAGAAGTTGTTCTCTCAATAATCAGAATAGAACACACCTATATCACCCACTCATTAAAAAACAAATTAGCATTTTCCTGAATGCACAGCATGTCAGGTGTCATATAATATAAAGTATATTCTAAAACATAACCGATTGTAATAACTTACGTCAATGATTTTATGACATGCCCAGTCTGGAGAACCACTTGAAGAAGATAAAAGTAGAGACTATCCTAATATAAATGATGGTGGTTTGGTCTATATCACAAATTATTTTGTTTACAAACAATATATTTAGAAATAATCTTTTCGGCATTAAATACCCGACAAAGGGTTGACATGTCGTTAAAAACAGAAAAATCGATCAATATATTTTTAATAAGTGTTTCATTCATCTTAATTTTTCTTGTTTTCTATTGCAACGACCAGAGCATCATATTTCTCATTTTTGATCTGCGCTATTCAATCAATAGTTGCAGAGAATGTGATGGAGAATCAACAAACCTTGTGGTATCGTGAGGTATTGAGGTGCTCTTGTTTAATGAAAATGTTATATATTTGTTTAAAATATGCTATTTTTTATGGTGGAATAGTTTCAATATCGGTGATAGAGCATCTATAGATAGAATCCACACATATGGTTTAATGATTGCTTATGGTGTAAAATAAAAAATCACCTGACAATGTCGATTTTTCACACTATATATTATAAAAATATAGCTTAAAAATATGCTATGTTTATGGATAAAAGTAATCAGAGATTGAGTGTATGTAAATATAAAAGAGAACACTTTTACACGCCAACTTTTCCTCCTGACACAATTTGCAAAATTTACCTCCCTCCAGACTGCATAGCTCTTACTTTTCCTTAATATGCTCCATTTTCTCTTGAGTTATGTGCTCTGTTCATCTTTTATTTTCGCGATATATATAGACGGAGCAGTGCTATTACGATACCTATTCAATCTGAATGATGCTGAATGTTGGCTATACTTGTTTTAAGATTAGCCCAGTCAAACCAAGATAATTCATCGTGAGGAGATTTTCAACCTCAATTTCGGCACTGTATATGAATGACATCGTGAGTCAAACATTGCGCATTTAAGGGTAATGTTTTTTTTTGTTGTTGTTTTTTACAATTACAGTTTGGCGTTTTATTTATAGATTTAACCCAACATTCTGAAATGTCCTTATTGGAGCTTCCGGCGCGAATGCCAAGCAGTATAGTATGCCGTTTCCAGTTTTGCTGGCGGAGTGAATTGCATCATAGTGCTCTTTTTTTCGCAGACGGTGCCCAACTGACTCAATACAGTCTGCAATTAAAAATATAAAATGACGACAATTTACCCATTGCACACTGTTCAGTAAGTAGCACATCAGGTAAGTGGCTCGTTGCCCTCTCTTGCCCTCAATATGCCTCGTGAGGATTAAGTTTTCCAGCCCCTCTTTATTATGCGTCCAAAGGATTTCATGCCTTCCTGATTCTGATTATAAATGCTCCTTCCGTTGCCATTTTCTTTAAGACTTCCTTGCTGAATATCCGCTCAGTCCATGGAATTTTCAGTATCCTCCCGTGGAACCACATTTCTGCTGCCTGTAGCTTTTTTTCCTCGTCCGTAGAGAGATTGTTCAGAGTTCACTATCATAGAATAGGATGGGTATCACACAGCAATCCAACGCTTTTTTTTTTTTTTGTTTCTAACAGAATTTTTATATTTTTCAGCATTTTGCTTTGTTTTTAGAATGTTTCTTTCGCTCGTCTAATGCGTACTTCGGATCTCGGTGTCACATTTTCCATCTTCTTTTAAAACGCTTCCCAGATATTTAAATTGCTTGGTGTTTATATAAGTACATTTAAATTTCTATAAATGTAATTGTTTATATATTTGTGCGTCCGTGTGTGTATTTCCAAGCATTGCCCTTCGAGTCTATGAAGAAGGAAAGAAACTAAACTTCAAAATAAGTAGGACTAACACAAATGTTTTATAAGATACATGCGAAATAGGCACTTGTCTCATCCTCTCTCTCTCTCTCTCTCTCTCTCTCTCTCACTCACTCACTCACTCACTCACTCATTTCGTTATACTCTTTTCCCTTTCTTATTTCTCTCACTCTTTCAACCAGTTTCTCTTCCTCTCACACATTTCCCTCTCTTTCCTGCCTTTTTTATCTCTTTCTTTCCGTCATTCGCTTTTCTCTTTTCTATTTTCTCTCTCCTCCTCTGTTTCTGTTCCTCCCGCCTACTTCCCTTTCTCTCCTGCCTTCTTAGCTCTCTCTCTTTCTGTCATTCTCTTTCCACTTTTCTATTTTCTTCCTCCTCCTCTGTTTCTGTTCCTCTCACCTACTTTCCCCTCTGTCTTGTCTTTTTCCTCTCTATCTTTTCTTCAATCTCTTTTTTCTTTTCTATTTCTCTCGCTTCCTTCTCCCTTTTTCTCTTCTTCTCACCCATTTCCCTCTTTTTCCTGCCTTATTTTTTCTCACTCCCTCACCTTTCTCTCTCTCTCTCTCTCTCTCTCTGTTTTTATAAGTGCTACGTGGGCATCTACTTCTCTTAGCTAAAGATGCACTTGTACCAATTTCCACAAAACGATAAGATTTTTGTCCGGTGTTTTCACATCTTTGAGTGCGTTTGTTTTCAGACAATGTCTCTGCACGTTTTCTTGTAAGAATAAAAACGTCTGTCTGCTTACATTCATATTATTATAGTTATCTTTTTAAAAATTCAATGCATGTCTCAGAGGATCCGTTCTTGTCTGCAAGTATATATTTGTGGATATCTGTGTGTAGAGGGTGTGTCATTTCCTGGGGTGGGGGGTCAACGTGTCCCAGGCTAAAGTGTAAACACGTGACAACGAAGCACGTGTGCGTGTTTTTTTTTTGTTTTTTTTTTCCTGTTCGTCTCTTTAAATGTTGATGGGGAACAGCAGCAGCAGAAAGCAACAAGCGTCACAATCAGCAGGAGCCTGATCTGTACAATTAAACCCCTTGTTTCTTTCCTCTTTTTCTCGTTTTTTCTATATCCCCTTTTCATTTTTTATTTATTTTCCTTTCTCTCCTGTTTTTTTTTCTATTTCGTTTCTTTCCTCAGATTTTTTTTCCAGTTCATCCTTTTTTTTTCTAATCTCTCCGCATTCTGTCTTTTACCTTTTTGTTTCACCTTTTTTTCTTCTTTTTTCTAATCTCCCCTTTCTCTGTTGGTTGTTTCATTTCTTCTCTCTTTTTTTTCCTGTCATTATTTTTCTTTTTTTTCTATTTTTTTTTTAAATTTCCTTTCTTCTTTAAAATCGTTAAGTATGGTTTATTATTTAATTTGGCCATAACATGCCTTTCTTTTCTCCTATTTGAAAAAATATATATTCATTGCGAAAGATTTTGATTTGTTTTCAATTTTCTCTCTTACTTTCATTTTGTTTTACACCATGATTTTTTTTTTTTTTTTTGATAGTGGGCTGCATGATCTTTGGTTCATTACAAGGCGGGTTGCACTACTAAAAAGATTCAAGGTCATTTTTCGTTGGTTGTTTGGTTAATTTTGTTTAGCTGCACCCGAAATCTAAATATTTTGAACACAAATTTATAGCTTCAACTAAATATCTTTTGAACGCAATTGCATGCTTTCAAATTAGCTTTCTGAATATTCATTCCTCAAAATAACATTAACTAGAAATCAGAACCAAAACTTTTTTTTTTTGTACTTCGTTTTGTAGATGGATTGTGTGGTTTTGTGAGTTGTTAAATTAGGAACACGTGTTATTTATTGCTGCTAGGAGGTCCAACTACAAAAACAATATCGGACTCAAGTTGTGTCCAACCGAAGATGAAAAGAAAACAAACAAGTCCGAAATATATATAAACAAATATGTGTATTAAACAACACTATTTTACAATGAACATAGACATTAACATTTGCGTGTGTGTGAACATTTGTGTTTGTTCTTTGGTGAATGTTCGTACGTACGTGTATATGTGTATAATGTTTATGGCGTCTCCCCACAAGTGGGAAACACTATCTTTTGCGACAGCTTACATTGTAGGGGTGTTCGCTGAAATGAAAAAGAGAACGAGGCGAGAAGTCGCCCAGTATTTATAGTATATAGAGAGTGACCCCTAGTGAATAATTAGGGAATTAAGGAGGAGCTAACTCCGACAGTTTTTTTTTTTTTTTTTTTTTTGTACTTGGTGTTTTTGTTGTTTTTATAGGAGTAGATAGGTTTTCCTAACTCCGATACGTACTTTTCCTGCTTCTCTTGAACAGGAGTACAGTCTCATACCTTGTTTCCTGTTTAGAAAGTGGTTCCTGGTTCATTTCCTTTTCTCAAGCTTTAATAATGGTTCTGTTATGAATATTTTGAGATATGTGAGAATAGTGACAACGTCTTTTCATACTGAGGATGGCGGGATGGCAGTTTTCTATTTGCTGCTCCCGATTGTTAGTTAGGAGACCGAACATCTGCGTGGCGTCTTGAGAGGCTGCTCTGATCAACAGTTGCATAATATCTGGATCAAGAATCCAGATATTATGCAACTGTTAGCCTGTTGTTGTGCCATATCGCGCATGGAAGGGTGTCCCTGCAAGCACCTCCAGTAGTCAACTCCGAGGCCACACTATGTTGCAGTCCACGCTAGTTTCCTTCCTGCGCATGTTACATTAGACGACCGACTGCTAATTCTAACCTAGGTCGTTCCTTATCAAAACAACACACTATGACTATAAGATACCAAAAATATAAATCTAAACCAGCTCAACTAAAATTACCTAAACCCCTCAACCTTTCTTTCTCCAACATTCGTGATATTCCTATCAACTTCTGCAGTGTGGAATCGTTCCTCTTGAAAAGTCACCAGATATCTTAGCTCTCTGTGAAACTAATCTAAACTCCTCAATCCCCTCCCCTGATTTCTTAATTCCTGGCTATCTTTCTCACTTAGGAAGAACTCTAATGTCCACATGCATGGCCTGGGAGTTCATGTCCGTGAACATCTCCCGCTGGCTTGAATTTCTACACCACTCTTACATGTGTCTTCGTCTGTCTCTACTTAACTCAGTTATCTCTTATTTTTCTACCATTCCCCCTCCTCTCATGACTGTTGCGTGCTAGATATATATTTCTGTTCAGTTATGTTAATGCTCTCCATGCCAGGTGGCTTAAACACTCTGTTACTGACCCCGCTGGTATTCGAACCCTTAACTTCTCAATTACTCAATCTCTCACGCAAGTGATGGATTTCCCCACTGATGGAGACGCTTCTCTTCCAGATCCATATTTTGCAGCTCTGCCCTCTTGGCAAATCTGATCATGCGGTAGTGTCTGTAAACAACCCTATCCGCTCCAGTACCTGCCAAAAATCTCCTACCAACAGAATAGCTTTCTGTTATCAACGTACGGATTGGGACTCGTTCCGTGATTTTCTTCGTGACGCCCCTTAAGATACAGTCTTTAATCATCCTGTTCATAAATGCACACCTGAGGTCTCCTCCTGGATGAAAGCCGGCATTGATGTTTTCATTCCAGTAAGGAAATACCAAGTTAAACCCCATTCATCTCTTTGGTTCTCACCTGCATGCTACCAGAGTGACGCGTTTGATTGCAACAGACGTCTCTTTGTCTCTGTTCGTAACGAGTGAAAGCGTGTCCCCAAAGAAGCGAAGTTACTTTTTGCTGATAAAATAAAACAACGCATAGCATCTCGCAAGTTCGGTTCTAGAGATTATTGGCGGCTCTGCAAGGGTGTACTGAACAACAGCACATCTTCAATCCCTCCTCTATTCAATCAGTTCGAAGTCCTGACATCTACAGCGGATAAGGTTGAATGCTTTGCTCGGAAATTCTTTTCCAACTCAACACCCGACTCAATTGGACTACTCACACCTGATTTTCCTCCAAGAACAGAGGCTTCAATGTGCATAACCCCGTCACAGATCTCAGACCTTATTTCTAAATTAGGTGACAGGATTCCAACCATCGTCCTAAAGAACTGTTCTCCCTAGCTGGCTCCAGTTCTTACCAAACTCTACAACTATTGCCTCGCTACTTCATGTTTCCTGCTTGTTGGAAGTCCTTCTCTGTAGTTCCTGTTTTTAAGAACTCTGGAGAACTTTCATCCGTCCTAAATATCTCCCTATTACCCTACTAATCTCCTACTGCTTTTCAGCAAAGTATTCGAAGTTTTAATCAATGCTGAAGTGGTAAAAACATCAAAACTCTCACAACTTATTCTCTGACAAATAATATGGCTTCCGTTTTACCAGAACTAACGCTGATGTGCTAACAGCCATCACTGAATATGTATATCAACCTCTTGATAATAACGGCGAAGCTCGAACTATGGCAGTAGATATCTCGAAGGTGTTTGACAGCGTTTGACACGCCAGTCTTTTACATAAGCCCCAGGGTTACTGTATTACTGGACGTGTGCTTCATTTTATCCAATCGTTCCTATCAAATCGTGAAATGAAGGTAGTTTTGGACGGGCTCGCTTGCAGATTCTTTCACACGAACGCGAATGTCTCCTAAGGCTCTATTCTGGGTCCTACGCTGTTTCTGGTTTTCATCAATGATCTTCCTGCTGTTATCAGTTCCCAAGTAGGCATTTATGCTGATGACACGACCATTTACTCCTCTCTCAATAGCACATTCGTCCGTGCATTGAATACAATTGCCATTTCTGGACATGTGCTTCTGCTACCCATCTTGAGGTTCTTGTCAAGATCCAAAGAAGGATCTGCAATGTAATCGATCCTGACTTGAGATCTCAACTTCATTCACTTTCTCACCGATGTGACGTGGCTTCCCTCTGTCTGTTCCACAAATATTTTCAAGGCTATTGCTTTGACGAACTGGTGCCAGGACTACGTGAGTTTAAGCATGCTACTAGATTGGCATCTAGATGCCAACCTTTTACTGTTAAATTAGGTAAATATAACCGCCACTTCTACTCCAACAGTTTCTTTTCCCGCACTTCCCGCCTATGGAACTTCCTTCCATTTCCTTACTTCTCTAATAACTACAATCTTCAAAATTTTAAATGCAACGTCAATCGCCATCTTCTATCTTTTTGAACCCCATTCAGCATTTATTCTTTCCTCGGTCCTCCTATGGCCAGTCTTTTCTCTCAGCATCACTCCATGTTTCAAATCTGATCGCTGACTGTTCTGATTCAGATCTGGTTTTTGACTGTGGTTGATGAGCCGCTTTTATGGCTTATGGCGAGTCAATGACCGGCTCACGAATCTTGTATGAGTTTTGCGCGGGAATGTTTTATGTAACCCAAACTCTGGGCTATTTCCGTAGAGAGGACATCATGTGATTTGTCATATCCAATCATGTTACAGAATTCACTTGTTTAATTTTGGAGCCGTGTTTGTACAGAATTGTAAAATGTTTTACGTATCTACTGAATATAGTAGGATTTATTTGTAAGCGCCGTAAAATAGAGGAGTGTATATCCTGTACTACCATTTGAGGCCTATTTGAATTCATTGATCTTGAATAATGGTATTCACTAATTGAGTATTTTTGATAGAATATAAGCCTTTGTGATTCGCTGCCCGCTTAAAAAATACAACTTCTGTAACCAGAAATAATGGCATATTTTACAAGGATGTGACTGATCGCCAGCCAATGGTTTCCTTCAACCCCCTCCATGTAACAGTAGTAACAATGTTTATATTAGCCATGAACGTTTGAATAATTCAGTCTCCAGACATTTCAATAGGAAGACTTTCTCATATATTTTACATATTTTCGCGGGCCAATGAAAAAAAAAGGAGTCTGAGAAATTAACAATTTATTTTATTTTAATCATTTCCCCACAAGCATGATGATACCACGAAGATGCAAGGGGTTACTGGGAGTGAAAGAGAATGATAAGTCTTCAGGCGAAAGAAAGAGAAACCCAATTCTAAACAGGAAACAAGGGATAAACCTCTACTCCTTTTCAAAAGATGTGGAAGGTTTTATCAGGATCTTTTTAATCACGATATTGCTACTTCGATATGGTGCAATTGTTAGCAAGCTTGCCTCTGTCACTAGATTAATTACGGTTGAGTAGCGAATTCGATCCTCACTGGGTGCTCTATACTTGCAGCCTTGTGCCACGTCTTAGCTATGCTTAATAAATCTTTGTAATCAGCGAATATGACTGAACGGTAAAAAGAAATTAAATAATTAGAAAAAAATCATGGCGATAGGCCCCATAGCCGCTTAGCTTCTCTAACAGGTGTTATTTATTATAGAGTTATCTTTTCTTTCTTTCTTTTTTGTACGGGGTTATTAGATTTCGCATAATATATTAGAACTAGTTCTATATTAATTGCAAAGATTAAGATTATCTTATTGTCTTGTAATATATAAAGTTTATATTAATTTTAGTTGTCCCACCTATTTCGGTGGACTTCGTTGAGCTGTAATTCCTTATCGTCTAGTGTTTAGGATTAAGTTAGAATCGATTGATTGATTTTCTTTTTTTGATTTTTTTACGAGTGAATATTGCCTTAACAATTTTTTTTAGCATAACAACGATGTTTTTTTCAGATACAAGTATTACTATTTAACCCATATGTGGGGGCAACAAGAGATGGATTCATATCTTTGCCAGGATTATTTTATTATCTGAATGAAACGAATCCGATTGGAATTCGAACTCGGCTCTCCGATTTCTCATTCCGAGCTGATATCCATTGCACAACCCGCACATCCGATAAAGGTAGAAAATGACAAGTAAACGAATTTGAAAGTTTTTACATAACAAAAGGAAAAATATTTATTTCAGCTGGTTTATTAAAGTCAAAACATTGTCTGTCACCAGTGTACGTTTGGAAAATCAGATAACAAAATGAGTCACGATAGGAGATGAATGAATTAGGCTAAAATTACAGTACGTATCAACAAGTTGATAAAGCAAATAGTATGCAAAACATACATGTGTAGTTCAGAAATGCAAAAGAATCTTCGAAAATAAAGCAGAACTCTGTAAACTCTTAATAAAGCAGTCTGTGTGAGGCGCAAAGTTTTGCAATGCAAGCAAAGAACAAAAATGTTCAAGAAAATAATTGGAATTCAAATTTGAGGAATGCAATTATACCAATTTTGCATATCAGTTGCCTAGCAGCGATTCTCAACGACAGGGCGCAAATACAATTTTAGTTACCCCTGAAATGACTTATTTGTGACTATATGTAAACCCCACCCTTCTGAATGAGAATAACAAAGAATCAATTATCACTTTATCCAGACCAAAATAATCATCCCATGAGCATATTTTTTTTATAATCTTCCGCGCTTTTTCTAAGAAGATCAATGAAGGAAAGCGAGACGAAAGGACTAAGCATCAATTGCAAAAAGACGGAATGCATGGTTGTTAGCAAAAAGAACATCTAAACATGCAGATTATAAATTGGAGATGCAAAAATCAAGCAAGTACTACAATTTAAATATCTGGGAAATGTTTTAACACAGGACGGAAAGTGCAACATTGAAATCCATCCCAATGCGTCTTCGGATCTCAATGTCGCACTTTCCGTCCTCTGTTAGAACATTTCCTAGATATTTAAATTTCTATACTTGTTTGATTTTAGTACCCCCGATTTGTAATATGCATTTTGGGCTCATCCTTTGCTAATAACTATGCATTCTGTTTGTTTAGTCCTTTCTTCTCGCTTTCCTTCACGACTTTCTGTTGGCGCTTTTGTAGTTTTCTTTCCGTCCGTGTCTGTTACCAACACTGTGTCATCGGTATATCTTATGTTGTTAATATTGTGACCTCTTATAATGAATCCTGGTCGGACATCTAACTCTCTCAGAATCAAGTCAGATGACAAGATACATCGTTGCCTTACACAGCTTTCTATTTTTGCATATCTGCTGAACTCATTTTCTATTCGTATGCAGACGGTTTGCTTCCAATTACCAGGCTTTTTCGGTTTCTCTTTTGCCCGGAATATTAAAGAATATATTTTGTCCTACTTTTATTCGGTTTTACTATGCCGTTTCCTCTTACGCTGTAAAATATAATTTCTTTTCTTTGGCGAATTTGTCTCAATTTTATTCTTGTCCTTTTCTTCATTATATATTCGGCTTTCTTTTACTCTCTGTCCGATTTCCTTTTTATTTCTCCCTAATCTTTATTTAACACAATCCCTTCTAAATTATTATCTTCTGTCTGGTTGTGTCTCCGTTTCAGTTTTCCACGCATTCATTCCACCACCCAATCGCTCATGGGTTTCTCAACAGTCATTAATTCACTTCGGTCTTTTTTTTTCTGGCCACGTTTTATTATTTATTTATTTTACTCTATTTATTTCACTCTCTTTTACACTCCCCTTAATTATTTCCTCGTCTCTCTCACTCCTCAATGTTTTTTTTTCTCTCAACTTCCCTTCCTTTTCTTTATTTATTTTTAATTTCTTCTTAATGCTTTGTTTTACATTTTTTAATTTTTTCGACTGCCTTCCTCTTTTTTTTTCTTTCTTTTTTTTTTTACTTCTTTACGCGTTTTCTTTCTTTCTTTTTCATTCTTTTTCTTTCGTCTTGATTTTATTACTGCATTTCATTTGTTCTGCTCGTGTTCCTAATTCTAGACCGGCATCCGATTTGAAAGGCCAGACAGTCTGAAAGTATCAACTGTTTATCGAAGTGAAAAATTGTCCCAAATCTGCTAAGATTTCCCATGTTGGAAACCGGTCAAGAATGTAAAGACGGAAATGAGAGCAATGTAGGAGAATGGAGGCTCAGCGTTTTTGTTCTTGAGTATTTTTTCTTGAAGGTCACATGAACCGTCAATGATTGAAGTCTTGCACGCTCACGCAAACACACTTAATCACAAAAACACGCACGTCTGTAGAAGACCACGGCTCAGTTCGCAAAGCATTTTGTTGTTTCATTAAAAACATCTCAATGGGATTTTCATGTCCAAAGCAAATATCTATTAATGAAACTAATTTTAATTTCTGTAAATAATCCAGGTTTGTTAAATGATAATACTCTTGGGATTTTTTGTGTTTTAAAACGCATTATATACAAATATACTAGTAGGTACTATATAACAGAGTACATACCGCATGTTTGGGTCATCGGCGACTAAACCAGTTCTCGTACCAGGCTTTTCTGGTGATGTGGTTGGCTAGTATAGAAACAATCTTTGTTGGCTATTGTGGCATGTATCGGCTTCCTTACTTTGCTCGATTCAGCAGCAGAAGCAACGGAAATAATCAACAGGGTACAACCGGAAGACCCTGAAGTCATAAGAATGCTAACAGAACCCTATTAGTTCTCTTTTCCAGCTTCCTTTTCAGCAGACTCTACCTCAAGGCCAGTTCTTTTTACATCAGTGGCCTCTACCTTCACGGCCCATTTTTCCACTTATCCGCTACAGCGATCGCAACCTACAAGCCTAGCTCGAAGAGCCACATCGCCCTCATTGCAGAAGACCAGGCCTGTCCTGGCAGCATGACGTCAGATTTCTCGTTCCTCCCGTAGGAACCAGCGGAGAAATCTCCCTTCGACACACCTACCAAAGGAAAACTACATACAACCCTTGCTGCAAAAGACGAGGCATGTGCTATCAGTTTCACACTTAGATTTTTCGTTCCTCCCATGGGAACTAGCGCAGAACTCTCTCAACAAAACAACTACTATATTCAAAAATTTTGTTAAGTGCTCCCACCACTGCAAAATACTATTTTGCATTCTCTTTCGACCAGAAATTAAAGCTATTGAACAATTATTTTCAAACTTTGGGTTTTTGTTCATTCCACTCACACTGCCGAGCACAAACACACAAGCAACCGGGAAACGTTCTCGACACTAGACACACAGCAGAATTAAGAACAAGACCGGATGAACCTTCTTGGAGGATCGACGGCCATCTAACACAATGGGGTAAACTCTATAGCTACGCATGCAGCCACATCACTGGGCGGAGGGCTTCCTAAAATGGAACAACTATAACTTCTTCCTTATATATATATATATATATATATATATATATATATATATATATATATATATATATATATATATATATATATAAGTGTGTGTGTGTCTGTGTCTGTGCATGCACACGCAAAACACACACATATATATATATATTTATGAATAATTTTCCATATATAATACAATTTTCTGTCCTCTTCGTGACATCTACCATTAATTCATCTCTATTATTTACTCTTTATTTTGTCTTCACTCTTCTCACCATCATATTTTAAATTTCCGATTTCGCTGTTATGATTCTAGTGAATAAGATAACATCATAGCTGACCACATTATCATGTTTGGTTTTATTATTGCTTACACCAGCATTTGATCTGCCATGACGGTCAATTTTCCCGTTCTATCCATGATTACCTTTACTTACCCATGTATTTACTGTGCTGACATCAAGTGCAACATTTCTATATTCTTTTACTAATCCACTGTGAAAGTTTGCAGTACCATCTTTATTACATAGGAAAATAAGGTGTCACTGCCGACACTTGATTTTGAACATAGATCACCAGTGAGCAAACACAAGCGATACCATCATTGAATTAAGTAGACCACGTGACCGTAGTGGAAATGCATATATGGGAGGTAGTAGCATGACATCTATACGGATCGCTATTTCTAGTCTATCCTCTATACTATACGGATCTGCATTCTATTCTATCTTCTATTACTATACGAACCGCTATTCTCTATTCACGATACTATTTCTCTATTCAGATCACTATACGGTGGTTTCTTTTCGAGCGAATATTATCGAACAAGTACTATTAGTGCGAGTGTTATTCGAAGGAGTCTGACACTAGTATTGTCCAACGGCGTTACTATAGTTGTATCTGCGATTACAAAGTCTCTACTACAACGAGCATTACAAAAGTAACAACGAGTATTCGTTGGCATCCCAAAAGTGTCAAACGAGTGTTCGTTGACACCACAAAAATCTTTCAAAAGACAAAGATTCTATAGTAGATCTTTCTTTTATTTGTGTGTGTGTGTGTGTGTGTGTGCGCGCGTGTGTGTTTGTGTGTGTGTTTGTGTGTGTGTGTGTGTCTGTGTGTGTGCCCATTTTGAAAAAAAGATAATGGGTAGGAAAAGACTTTATGATTTATTGCTTTCAGAAGATCCTTATAAATTCTGATTCTGAGTTCTTTTAAAATTAGATTAGATCTGGTATTACTTTTGTCCGACTCTCTTCTATGTGCGTATGTAATAAATGTGTATACATATGTATGCATATATGTGTATATGTACGTATATGTACGTGTCCTAGTGTACTTCTATTCTTCTTTCGATACAGCCCTTATTACTATCTATACCATTAGCAAGATTATCATGAACAAGTTCCTTATGTCTTTATTATCATTCACCATTAACTCTTTCGTCTTAATTTGTCAACAGCCTTCTCTTCATCATATTTCAAATTTCCGATTTTACATATCGTCACTCTAGGTTATACGTGATTAAGGGAACATAGCTGACCCCATTATCATCTTTATTGTCTTAGTTATTCTATCTTATTCTTATTCTTTACCTTCAAGGACGATATGATTACCCTGGCGTTGCCATAATCATCGGCAGTTAAGACCGCCATTAAATATCTGCGTCTCACAATCCTTTTCCAGCCAATAATTAGACAACCAATTTCATCACGCGACAGCCAAAGCTAACGTTGCTCACCGATGACGTTAACTGTTTACTTGATTACCTTCATCCAGAAAACTGACAAACCGTGCTTTCATTAAATAAACACGCGAGGTTATTCATACGAAATACCCATTTAACTATTCCATTCTAAAGCACATTGCGCATATCGAATGTCAGAATACCGTTACACTGACGTGCCAAATGTCATTGGATTGCACTTTGGAAGGGTAATGGTAGGTGATACCACCGTACCATAACAGAAAATGATACCTAATGAATCAACGTTAAAAAAAAGATATAAATTACTAGAGTCCATCGCAGACAGAGGAGACATTAAATTTCTGAATTGTGGGGACAGCTGACGTTCTTTGATCTACAGAGTCACAGATGTATTGGAAATACATTATATCTTATATCTATCGCCGTGGGCGGTGCAGCAGCCGACAATCGGCAACCGAAGGCGTTTGGCTACAATTGTCTGTGGTAAAAGACAAGCAACTGTGGCTTAAATTCCATCCACATTCAATACAGGAATTCAGTTCAGCGTTTCTTATGTTCCATGGTATATGAGAGCAAAACACCCACTAGGGTGCCACTGAGAACACCACATCAACTGAACATGTGATCTCTCTAATCCTACCCAGGAAGACGTGTGGGGTGGTCAGATGAGTGATGGTTCCGCTTGTTTCGGGTTCATGGCAAGGTTTAGGTTCTGCGCCACACCTGAAAACCATGGCATCGTTCAGGACGGTAGTAGTTCGAAAATAGGATTGGGTGAATTTGTGTTGAGGAGCATTCTGAAGAGTTTCAATAGATTGTGTGGCCAGTCAGTTCACCTTATATAAGCCCAGTTGAGCATATCTGAGACGTGATGGAGACTTTTGTTTCTAGGCAAGATTCTGCACAAACAAATATCAGGGAGCTGTGTACAGCTATCGAGACAGCAAGCTTCATCTCTCTGGAGATCTTCCGACGACTTGGCGAATCACTGTCACGTCGATTTGCTACACTTTGCCGGGCTACAGGAGATCCTAAACGAAACTAAACATCTTCATCTTTTATATGTCACGTCCCTTCAGGGTGTATGGGATCATGACTCTCCACAGCTTCCTATAACTTTTAGAACTGCTTGTGCTTTTACTAGCCTTCTTATTCATAACTTGACATTTATTCACATAAGCGTGTTAGGTAGGTTAATCCTGTTTTGTTATATCCTTCTTACCTTCAATATATCTTGTGAGTGTCAAATTCTCCAAGGCCTCTTTTCTAATGATGTGTACACAAAATTTCAACCACTTTCTGATTCTAAGTATTCATTTTGTTTCCACTTTCTTTAAAACTCCCTTGTTTCTCATGCGCTATTCGTGGTATTCTCAGCATCCCTCTGTCAAATCACGTTTGTATTACCTCAAGTCTCATCTTCATCTCTAAGGAAATTGTTCAACATTCACTTCCAGGGAGGGGGATTAATATTAGACAGCAGTTAAACATTCTTTTCTTTGTTTCTCATGAAATGTTGTTGTTTCTTAATACGTCCATTAGTTTTTACGTCCCTTTTTGATATACTGCTTTTAATAACGCCATCTAGCAGCTGTTAGCACCAGTTCTTTAGAAGACAAATGGGGGTCATTCAATTCAGGACACGAAGAGTCAAAACTCCGAAAATGCAATCTTTTCAAAACGTCATCTCCTTAGTTTAAAAATCCATGAAGCCGTCGCTGTGCATATAGTTGTTGTTTTTAAACACACACACACACAGACACACACACACAAACACACACACACACACACACACACACACACACACACAAACACACACACAAACACACACATATATATATAATGTTCATCGTATAAACCATATTTTCATGCGCTTACCTATGCAGTTATCTATTAAGGTTAGCTTTGTCTAGTACAAGAACATGGTACTAAGATGTCCCGATGAGACAAAGAATTGTTCTGTTCGCTTAGCTGGCGCATCATCAAGCTACGGTAGACATTTTTGTTCATTCAGAAGGATGCTGACGATATCCTCAACCGAACATGTCAAAGTTTTGGAGAAAATGGAAACTAATATTAACACCAGGAAGAGACAGTTGAGGTTTCTGGGACATATAATGAGAAATGGGGACTCACGGGAAACATAGAGGGAAAAATGGACAAGGACGCATGACATATAAGCTTCAGTAAATGGATAACGGAAAAGGGCTGAGGAGAAATAACAGAAAGACAAAGTTTATTAAGAGCTACGAAATTCAGGAAGTTGTGGAGAGCCATGACCTCCCACGTCCTGGGGGACACGAAGCATAATTAACCATAGCTTTGTTGGGAACAATCCTACAATAGGGGGATAACATCGTGCTACAGCAGGCGACTTCATAAATGCAAATAATTTTACTCAAGTGTGCTTATGGCGGATAATTGTTTATGCTTCTTTACAATTGTTCACTTAAAAACGCCTAAATTCTAACATTTTTTTGCCTAATTCTTTCTTCTTTCCTTCTTTCTTCTTTCATTCTTTCTCCTCTCTATACTCGATTTGTCTTTCTTTATTCCCTCTTTCCCTGACTAACTTTAACGTCTGACCAACCCAATTTCAGACGTTTCTATATATCCGTTCTCAATTAAAGAGGATCACACACACAAACACACATTGATGAGTGAGAGAAAAACCAAGTAGGTATTTACAAACCGAATCGAAATCTGGCAAATACTGTTCCTGTTAAATGGATTTCGGAAAAGATGTCCTCCTATTCAGCTGGACGAGTAAGAAAAACAAGTCTGCCTCCTCAAAGCAAACTGATAATCAAATCAAACAGATTTATATTTATAGAATTCTCTAGATTTTTTTAGACTCAGAAGAGAAGTTAACAAGTTTTTCACATCAGCATTTAACAGAGAGAAACCCTAAAACGTTGACAGATTTTTTTCTTTCTAGTAAATTCTGTTTTTTTCTTTTTCTTTTTTTTTTTTCGGCCTTCTTTACTTCATAATGATTTTCTTTCTTTTAATTTATCCCGTTTTGATTATTTTTTTACTTTTCGGTTTTTGATCCTGCTTTCTTTCTCTTTCTTTCTCTTTCTTTCTTCTACATTCATTGCTTTGCTTTTTTTTCTCCATTTGCTCTCCTTCTTTTCCCCTTCACATAAAAAAATAAATTTTAGAAAATATGTCGGATTAAAAATTGTTTTTAAAAATGTTTTAAGAAATTGTTTTGTTTACGTTATTCAGAAAATTGAGTGAAATAAGTAAATACTTTTACATGAGCATTTCACACTTTCTTTTTCTATTTTCTTTCTTTTCACTTTTTCCTTTATTTCTTTTTCTCTCTCTTAGTTACTTCTTTTCTTCATTTCTCTCTTCTTCTTTCTCTTAGTCATTTCTTCTCCTCATTTCTCTATTTTTCTCTCTCTTAATCATTTCTTCGCCTCATTTCTATCTTTTTCTTTCTCTTGGTCATTTCTTCTCTTCATTTCTCTCTTTTTCTCTCTCTTAGTTACTTCTTTCCTTCATTTCTCTCTTCTTCTTTCTCTTAGTCAGTTCTTCTCATTTATATCTTTTTCTCTCTCTTAGTCATTTCTTCTCCTCATTTTTATGTTTTTCTCTCTTTTGGTCATTTCTTCTCTTCATTTCTCTCTTTTTCTCTCTCCTAGTCATTTCTCTCTTTTTCTTTCTCTTAGTTACTTCTTCTCTTCATTTCTCTCTTTTTCTCTTTCTTAGTCACTGCTTTCAACTTACTTGATTTGCTTTTTCTTTTATTTCTTTAGTACAGATCTCAATGCAGTTTAAAACAGATTCAAATTAATATTACTATTTGTTTACTTATTCTTTTATACTATTGCTCACCAAACATAAGGCCTAATAGCCACTCAAGGTAGAGCGTTAGTAAATGAGGTTTTTGTAAGGATGTACAGGAAGAGAGCAAAAGAAGAATATTATGAGGACATGTAGGATAGATAACAGTTATACTTGAAGAAGTGTTTAGCAATCAGGGGAGCATCCTCTCAGGAGTCTCTTCCACAATACAACCGTTCTGGGGAAGAAGCTTAGTGGAACTTCCTCTTCACCAGTTGAATATGAAAGCATGAAGATGAGACGACATCCTACGTGGTATGGTGGGTCCTGACTGTGAAGGTCTGGACTGATAAAACTAAGGATCGTCTGAACAGCTGCCCTGAAAATAACGATAGTAGCGAGACGATAGCAACGTTCTGTCTGTCGGAAAACGGTTGTGAGGTAGAAACAATCACCCACAAGGCCGTATGAATGTTTTTGAATTTTGTCGAGGTTGGAAAGTGAGAATTGGGCAGCTCCAGCCCAGACACGACAGCAATATTCTATTTTTGGTCTGATATGACTCTTGTGAAGATAAAACGTGACAAAAGGAGTCAGGTACTTTCTGGATTGGTACAGGGAACTGGCCATTTTTCCACCCTCTTTAGGAATCGTACATAAGAGTTCCACTTGAGGTCTGGGTTGAGCTTGAGTCCCAATAGCACATGGAGGTCATAAATGCTGAAGTAGGAAAGGAAGAAGATAGGAATAATAAGTCTGAAGATATGAACTCGCGACGAGCGGGGAGAAAAAAATGGGTCTCCACTGGTGGACAGCGAGCCACCAAGTAATAACGGCACCTGATTTGAAAAACACCGGACACGCTAGTGGTTATTGGAAAAGCATAGAATACGTAAGGAATCGACGAGGCTGACAATTAGTATAAAAGATTTTAAGATAAAATTAGTGAGATTAAAATAACTTAAAACAATACCTAAATTCCAATGAAAGAGACTCTAGAACGGTTCAATTTGCAAACAAATCTATGCTGATGTGCCGTATTTTTTCAATAATTTAATTTGTTTGTTTAACGGCATATCAACTCCATATGGGCCATTTAATGCCGAAATTTAATTTTCTTTAGAGCTTGGAAGTAATAAGAATATGATATATGTTATTCTGCTTTCACAATTGAATACATGGTAGATTATACTCAGCTTTTGTGCATATACATGTTTGTGTGGACATAATTACGAGAGTCGGTGATATGTGTTTTATCTTGTGTAGAAGTTATATTTTGAAATACAGTTTGATTTAAGAAATTGTAAGATATTATATGAATTAATGTTATGAAAGAGTTCTTTCTTATTGGTTGTTTGGTTGATTTGGTTTACAGATATATCAATACATCTATGGGTTATTTAATGCCGAAATCTAAATAATTTGAATAATTTTATGTCTTCAAATAATTATTTTGAACGCATTTGTATGCCTTCAAATAATTATTTTGAACGCATTTGTATGCCTTCAGTATTCAGTACAATGTATTACTGGTCATTTTGCTATAAAATGTATTGTTAGTAATTTTCATATATAAAATGTATTGATGGTATTTCAATCATAAAAATGTATTTTTCTACTTTCATGGTGTTTTGCCTTTGTTTGGGGATCATTATTTGTCCATAGCTGGAACCCTAACTGGTGCTACCACCCGGGTTAGAGAGGACCTGGGAACAACAGCAGCTAAGAGGTGTATTTTTCAACCTATGCAGCAAGGCTATCCTAAGTAAGCTGGAGACCTGACCAGGATTTATTTTCAGTGGGTGAAATCTCAATATACGCAGATGACACTGTGTTGATGGCAGACACAAAAAGATAAAACACAAGAACTCCTAGACAAAGTAGTAATGGAAAACGAGAAGAAAGGGCCCTCATCAGTTTGACAAGTTCAAAATGGTTGCTGATATATTCAAAACAAACTTCAGTCTGTTGTTAACTGTGGGAAAGGATGGCTTGTTAATTTTAACACCTCCAAAAATAAACTGCTCTATTAATCTGAGAGACCCCTCTCTGCCTTCCATCAACATGGCTGATGTTGACCTTCAGGAGAGTGACTCGTTGCGCGTTCTCGGGTTAACGTTCTCGTTTGACATTAAGTTGAAAGACTATATTGAATCCATTGCTAGGTCAGCTGCTAATAAAGTCGGTTCACTGCGTCGTACTAGACAATTTTTTCTTTCTTATATAAGACTATCATTCGTGCATGTTTAGAATATTGCTGCCGCATATGGTCCGGCGCTCCTGCTATTTACCTATAGCTCTTTGATAAAATTCAAAGAAGAATCAGCAATATTATTGGCCCTGTTCTGGTGTCTCGGCTTCAGTCTCTTTCTCACCGATGTAAGGTTACCTCCATGGGCCTTTCCTATAAATACTTTCATGGTAATTGTTCGGATGAGCTCTTCATTATGGTGCCTAGACTCTTTCAATTTAAGGACAGTACTAGATTAGCGACGAGGTCTTATCAATTTACAGTTGAGTTGGCTAGATGCAACCGTAACTTCTATGCTAATAATTTATTTCTCGCACTTACCACTTTTGGATCTCCCTTCCGCTTCCATGCTTTCTAGCCAACTTTAATTTTCAAAAATTTAAATGCAATGTCAATCACTATATACTGTCCACCTGATTACTTTTCATTTGTTCTCCCTCCTTAGTAATATTTCTATTTCTAATTCTTCTACGCCCAGTAACTCCTTGGGGTGAAATTTATTAAAAAAACAAAAAAACAAACCATCAACTGTAAGAAGACAGAATGTATGGGAGTGATTAAGAAACAAAAGCCCAAAATGCGCACTACAAATTGGGATGTAAAAATCAAACAAGTATATGTGTGAACTGTTTGAACAGAGGATGTAAAATGTGGCATTAAAATCCAAAGGTACATTGGAATAGTAGAAGATGCATTCAAGAAGCTAAGTAAGGTATTAAGAAACAGAAAAAAATAATGAGAAACAAAGAAAGGAGTGTCGAACTTCTATGTAATATCAATCTTCCTATATGGCAGTGAATGTTGGACAATTATTCACAGATGAAGAGAAGACTTGAAGCAACAGAAATGCTGAGAACGAAGCACGTAAGCAACGGTGAAGTAGGAGGCAGCGGTTCGGATTCAGGAACCGAGTTCGAGTTCCAGTCGGATCCATTACATTCACTCACGTGAATACCCTTTCCCAAGAGTATTGGCACGTAATGAATTATAAATCCTCTTCTCTACCCCTCCCCCACCAAGCTATGGGTAAACAGCAGGACAGACTGGGTTCTATATCCTTGGGTGGCAACTGGTCTAGGAGAAAGTAACTCTAAATTCAAAACTGTATGCAATCCTGACATTTATTTATGCTATGTACCGTATCCCTTCAGGACATGAGCAATCATGTCTCTCCCCAAATTTTCTATCCTTTGTAGCTCTTATAAACGTTTGCCTTTTTACCATCTCCCCGACTCTCTGTCCTTACTGCCTCCACCTGTCCATTTTGCCTTCGATATGTCCTATTGAGTGTTAATTTCTCCAAGCACTCTTTCCCCTTTCAAGATTTTTCAGCTTTCTCTTACATAGTATATACTATACAGCTAAGGAAAAGATCGTTTTCATTGGATCGATGATCCCGACTGCGGTCGAATAATGAGGATGAAGCAACGATATTTTTAAGGAAAATGGAATAAAAGAAGACACTTTTACTCAAAATTAGAAAGACATTAGTAGGACATATCGAAGGCAAAATTGACGGGGGGGCAGTAGGGACAGGGAGTAGAAGAAATGGCAAAAAGGCAAACGTTTATAAGAGCTACAAAGAATAGAAAAATTGGAGGGGAGAGACATGATTGCTCATGTCCTGAAGGGACACGGTACATAGCATAAGAAAATGTCGATATAGTTAAGAACAAATATGCAAGCCCAGAAACGGTCAGTAACTTAAAGTGGAACACTTTATGGGAAACACAAATGGCATCGGCAAGAGGTTCTCCAAAAGGAAGAGACACAACAACACAAAAGAAGTCAATAACAGTTTAATCAAAAGGAGGCAGCAGATAATGTCAAGAAATAGCAAAGGAAAGAGACGATGTGAACAAATAGATGAGAAATCAATGCAAGCAAGCAATAGAGAAGTTTGATGAAATAGAAACACTACAGAACAGACATAACAGCAATGCATTACCATTTTGAATATTATTAAAACCTAGTCAACAATTATTGATTTTTGATCCGTATTTCTTTCATTCTAATTTCACTTGCATTTTATCACAATTACTTAGACCGACATTTTACTGTGGACAGACGCTTTTAGTAGTTGTGACGACAATTAAAATTAAGATGAAATTCTTGTCAAAAAATGGATAAAGCTTCCAAATGAGTTTTCTATATTCTCTCAAGCTAGGTACTGTTTTCTGCCTCCGTGATTACATGCGAGTTTCAGCTTTCATGAAAATGGTGTCACCAAGTTGATAAGATTTTGCATTTGATCTGTGTCTGTTTCTCAGAATCAAAAAAAGATCATCAGTACATTGCCGGTATTCTTAGAATATAGAAATAGGTTATGCACGAATGTAATCTCTTATTTGAATAAAAGTAGATGTTTACCTTCACGAATTTGTTCGAAATTATCTCTTTTTTTTTTTACTGACAACTATTTTCTTAATTTTTTTTTTATTGAATTTTTTCCTTTTTTTTATACTTTCTTTTCTCTTTCTACAATCATATGCGTCACTTTTATCCCTCAGTTCGTCATTCTCACCTTCTAGACATGTTTTTTTTTTTTTTTTTTTTTTTTTTGCGGGGGATGGTGTTTTTTTATAGTTTTTGTTTTTTCAGCTGCAGCTATCACCGTAAGAAGTAAATACTATAAATTCTTAATTAAATCACACGTCCTAAGCTAATCCAACTTTCTGAGTTTTAGACACAGTTCTTTTGATCATCTTATCCCCAAATTGGTGATGTCTTCCGATTCTTATAACGGTTATTTTCCTGTTTCTTACTCGAGGAAGTGTGAATGTTCCTCGCTTGTAAATCAGCGATAGAATTAATCTTGCGCTTGTCTGGCTTCATCGTGAAAAGATTTTACTTGTTTTAATTTTATTCAATTTGATCAGAAATAGAAAAAATACCTTTAGCTGCTGTAGATAAAATTGTGTCCAATTAGGCATTCCAAAAGCGAGATGCTTTAATGAAAAATTTATGGCTTTTTTTATATATGCAGCGATATCGGTTTTCAAAAAAAAGAGAGGTAGAAAGAAGTAAAGCGAGGCGATATAAACAAGGCAATAAAAGGAAAAAAAAGAGGGAAAAATATTGAACAGAAGAAATGAAAGAAAACATAAAAAAGAAAAAGAGAGAGGATAGTAAAAACAAGTGAGAAATGCTAATGTCCAAACATTTATTTTTTTCTCTCACTTTTCTGGCATCGTTTTAAAATCGCTTGCTTCCTGTTTAGGATTGAGTTTCCGGTTCCTTTTAAAGTCGTTTTCTTCTCTTTTTCACTCTCAATAATTCCTTGCGTCTTAGTGTCATTATCGCCTTACTTGGGGTAAAATCTATCGAAAAGTGGACAAACAGTAGACTTGAAGTTATGTGTCAAATTCAAAGAACAAAACAGGAACAACTGTTATATACCGTACCTATGAACACTGATGCGTATGACCTAATCCTCATAAATACATTGGACAGTATTGTAAGTGGGGGTAATATGCTGTCTAAGTAGTCCACCACTAGCAGTGATTTACCTACTTCACGCAGCTGACGAGTATTGTATTCCGTTGTTGTTATAAAGATTACCATTTCATTTCCAACATCCGTTTTTGGTTATCCCTCATTGTAACCTTTCCTAGGTTACAACAACAACATTTTGAATTTACATTCTCATGTCTTTTGAGGTCAATATTACTTTTGGGGATAATATTTTTTAACAGACATAAGCATTTTTTAAACTCTTAGCTCGTTGCAGCTTATTTTCATCTTGATTTTCAACCTTCGGGTTACGTGAGGTGAATTCATGAATTACACAAGAAATATTCAAAGAGAAAGTGTGAATTCATTTAGAAATGGAATGTCCTACTAACATCCTCCGTTTGAAATTCAACAACTCACGTCACATGCACAATGCGCAACCTAGCAGGTGTTCGCACTGACTCTCTAGATACCAAAGTACAACTAGTATAGGTCTGGGCATTTCCGTGAAATTAAGGTACAGTGGCGCTACTAACCATGACCTTTATATACTGCTAAGTTATTGATTTTGGTAGGTTAATCATCATCAGGTCGAGAATTTTTCCCGGATTCTCCTGACTCGTTCCTTTCAACCATCTGTCAGACATCGCTCTCGGCAGGTCCTCCAGATGGCATCCAGAGTCATCTACAAGTTGGTCAATGTAGGTGTGATGAGGTTTTCCAACAGATATTTTGCCGCGCAATGGATTCTATAGGAGGGTGACACTCACAAGTTCTTACTTCTCCAGGAGTGACCAGCTAGCCGAAGCCTTCTCTCTCTTCGCGAAAAATAAGAAGAGAGGAAGGTGTCCATACAGGCGTTTCTTTGTTGGGTGTTTCTTCCAGCTGATGTCCAATGCAACTCGTAACATTCTTGTGTATGTTCCGTCAAGTGATGCTTTTTGGTGTTTCGTCAGTGTTCGTGTTGTTGAGCTGTAGAGGAAGACAGATTCTGTCGTGGCCTTAAAGAAGTCCCTCTTACGTTTGTCAGAGATGACAGGTTAAAGTATATAGTAAAAGTACCGGAAACAAATGAATATATTGAAAAAAATTCCCACTAAAAGTTTCACGCAAATATGCGATTATCAGGTCTTTAACAATTGATCAACCATTCGTCAAACTGGAAGCAAGTAACAAAAAAGGTCGATGTTTCGATAACCAATACAGTCTTTTTGTTAAGATGTTTACTTTGTTAGCCAAACATCAGAATGCATAGGTAGACATTTCACAAAACCTGTACCATAAGCATGTACTGTTCTTAATGTAGTCTACCTGATCACCGGGCCACTTTTGCTTCGATTATTCAACCCCACATGTAATTAGTGTAATTTTAGTTGCATATACGTTTATATGAGAAAAGGAGTTCAGATTATTGTACCTATACTTTTATAGTCATTCAGTGACCAAAATGGAGTTAATATCCTAAATACTGATACTACGTATTGTTGCTGAACAAACTACGTTAGGTATCAAGCAATTTCTATCCAACGGTCAATTGCTCTTGCTCCTGCAATTACAGGAAAAGCTGGGGTTGGTAACATTCTTAGAAAGTAGAAAAGATGAGTACGCCCTCTTTCAGCGCATGCTGTCAGGCTCTTTGTCGTATAACTATGAATGTCCCACGATTCGTTTGTAACTAACCTCCTTTTTATATAAGAATGATCGAGGCATTCAAGTATCATATTTCACACTGACCCCTAAAATCATATGAATCAAATATTCACTTGTTTGACTGTGACTTAGCGATTTATCTGGAGTGCTTCGTGATTTTGAGCTACCTTAAAAATCAATGCCAGATTTGCTTGCCATTATTTAGTTCCGTTGTTTGAAGAATTCTTTAGCCAAGCATTCCAGGTGACCCGAATATCCAAATATTACTCGAGTTTATTGGGTTTCATTTCTGAGTTCAAATCGGATGGTTTCAAAGGTCGTAGATCAAAGTGTTGAAGGACAAAGTGTCGAAAGACAAAATGACGAATGAATAAAATGTCGAACGAACAAAGTGTCGAATGGACAAAGTGTCGAATGGACAAAGTGTCGAATGGAGAAAGTGCCGAACGGAAAAAGAGTCGAACTGATTAAACATCGAATGGACATAATGTCGAAAAGACAAAGTTTCAAAAGGAAAAAATGTTGAACTTACCTATCGTCATAATTTTTAAAAAGATTCTGTTCAAATAATCAATTAAGCTATTCTAAACTTTTTATTGCTTAGCTTTGGCATCATTTAATAAATAATAGCCTTAAAAGTGATTAAGCCTCCATGATCATCAGTTAGCGGTACGATTTGTGGAGGGGTTGTTCATTACGCGCTATTCTTTTTTACTAAATTGAAATGAGAATCTTCTCATATAAATATACTCATTAACTCTTCGTTGTAGTTTGAAGGCAGATCCTAGTTTAAAAATGTCAGCAATTATGTAGAAAGTTCTTTTTTATCGGTGTTTTTTAAATTAGTTTAAAGTTTCTAAATAATTATTTGTCTGCGTTCTAAGTAAATGTATTCTGTTGTAGGTACATTTATGGCTTTTTGTCTTTTACTCAGTTTGTATCTGTGTTCGTTCAATACTTAGTCCGTTTGATACTTTGTTCGTCATTTTGTCTTTCGACTCTTTGTACTTCGACACTCTGTCTCTCACTGGGTACCCCATACTTTCGGCTTTGTGCCACATCTAAGCTACGCTTGAAAAATCACTATATTATGGGTAAAACGGTAGTCTGTCGCAGATATTCTTGATAGTTCCTCTTAAAACTCTTTGGGAATAAGCTACCATCATCCTTTTTATTATAAGAAAAATTAGTCTATGATAATCAAATGTTTCTTAATGCATTTGCATAAATAAAACGTAATGTTTATCCATATATTTATATAGTGAATATTTAGGCAACAAGAATTCATTTAAACAAATATTAAAATCAATGATTTGTCTAGGATGTTATTGATTTTGTCAACTTTTGAATAAGTTGTTACATATCCGGATGGAAATTGGAGATATACTGTTTTTTAAATATTTTTAACTGTTCGCATAATAAATATTTTATACACATTTTAAAATGCCGTTTATTTACTTCCCCCACCCACTGAGTCAGGTTGTGACACAAGGTCGGTTTTTAACGTGGGGACCCGAGTGTTTTCACTCAGGCCGCTGGTCCAAGCTCGTCTTAGCTAGTCGTAGCTTGTCCAAGCTGGTCAGAGCTGGTCTGAGTTAGTCATAGCTGGTCTTGGCTTGTCCTAGCTGGTCTAGACCCGAGCCGGTCCAAGATAATCGTAGCCATGATCTAATCTCAGCCAAAAGGCCGAGAAGCGATCAACATTTTAAAATGCCGTCTATTGTGATAAAAGATACTTTATTTAATGAGGGTCGTTTCTTTTATATAAAATAGCTTTTTTATTCTGCTGGTATTATCTATTAATATTTGTTTTATGTTGTATTATTGGTTGTTGTTTTTATGGATATGAGCGCGAATTGCATTGTTTCGACAAGTAACAAGTTAACCAACGAGAGAGTGTGCTGCATGTGTAGCCAATATAAGAATTTAATATTGTTTTTTTTTTTTTATTAGTAGTAGTATTGGAAATGCAGTCGTTTAAAGGAAACAAACATTCATAGAAAAACATTTTTCCAGGGGGTGGTGTTTTAAGGCCCCATGTTACTGGTAATGATTAGATTAAATATTTTAAACTTTTTATAGTAAATAATAAATCTAAATTGTTTATTCCTATCATTAATTGATACGTACTGGTGTGTTATATAACTGCATGTGTATGCATTAGACCACAGCATAGAAATGAGAGAATTGTTATCCTGATTTAATTTTATCTTTTAGTTTAATATTCAGAAAGTATTGAACATAAACAAGAAAATGGCAAATGTTTTTGATTTTGTATAACTACAATGCATTTCCAAATTCACATAAATAATACCGCTAACACGAGTAAAACCTGATGTTTCGTAACCTGGACTTCTTTTATGTGTCGTTTCTCTTCAGGACGTAGGCGATCATAGCTCTCCACTTCTCCCTATACCTTGTAGCTCTCAATATGTTTTGTCCGTTTGCTACTTCTCCCAAACCCTGTTCCGTCATCCACTTGCTTAAGCCCGCTAGGTATGTCACCCGTTTCTCTTTCCCTATATTTACTCTGTAAGTATCAGATTCTCCAAGCCTTCTTTTCTCGTTACGTGTCCCAGATATTTCAGCTGCCTGTTCCTGATGTTGAGCATAAGCTTCGTCACCGAGGCCCGTTGGTATGGAACAGTTGGTATGACGTTTGCCTGATAACGTAACTGTCCGGATTTCAATTCTCGGTTGTGGATGCGCACTGCTGATGAGCCCCATATAGAGGACGAGATGGCCGTCCAGTACTTTCTGTATTCTATTTCTTCTAGACTCGATGAATTAATTATGTGTGTGTGTGTGTGTGTGTGTGTGTGTGTGTGTGTGTGTGTGTGTGTGCGCGTGACACTCTTATCCCGTCGACGCGCGAATGGACAGTGATCTTCACCAGCCAGCGAGCATTTTTATATTTGGGTATCCAATAGTTCGAATTAAAACATAGCGAGAAAAAAAAATCCGACCACTTCATTGGTTATTGGTCTTCGCTTTCAGGTGGTTGTAAGGGATTTAGAATTGTAATTTTAAATCAAACTTTTATAGAGTAGGACCAAAGAGAGAGAGAGAGAGAGAGAGAGAGAGAGGGAGAGAGAGAGAGAGAGCCTTGTGTGGGGACGTCTGAATTGATATTATAAGCTTAATCTAAATGCATTGATAATGATTTTACTGAAGTAAAGAATGGAAAATCACAAAGAACGGAATTTTCAATTGTTAGAAATCAATACACACATTATTGACATAATATGGCTATTATAATGCGAATGTATTGTAAATAATTTTACAACAGAAATGCACTAAAATCCGTACAAGATTATTGTTAGGGGCTAGGAATATTAAAATAATCACTTATGTGTAGATACTTTGAGTTTCTTTAAAACATAATTGCATAAAAGTATATATTTTTAAGGGATTGCTTATATAAGTAGAATGTGTTAATGTGCCTAGGAGTGTCATTTTATAATTTTTGTCTAAGTTTTCCGAATCAGCTTTGTTAAAAGTAACGAAATCAAAATCAAAACAATGTAAATAACAGTGTAAATGCTATTGTTTGAATGAAGTTTGTCGTTCAACAACATACCAGTTGGCGAAAACAATAGAAGTTTACGATGCTGATTTTACTGGATTTAAAAAAAAAACAATTTTAAAACATGTTGTTCTGCATTAATAATTGAAGCATTAGCTGACGTAATTCAATGCTACTATTATTGCCATTTTAAAACAGTCAGTGGTGTTGTTTTGTAACAGAACAAAGAACAGAGCACCGAATAATATATTGTTCCATATATTGGGGGCCTAACAAGACTTGATTCAATTCACGACAAAGGAAAATATAACTGAAAAGTTAAACATTGTCTTATATATATGAGATAGACATACACATATAATATATAAATACACCCACCCATATATATATATATATATATATATATATATATATATATATATATATATATATATATATATATATATATATATATATATATATATATATATACTGGGTGTAACGGCAAAATTATCCAAATCATGTAAAACCAAAATTTTACATTTGTTAGATTAAGCTTTGAACCGTTGTATCTTAGAAATGATTAAAGATATCTTACTGGAATTCTTCGGCTTTTTTTTTATAAGACTATTGGACTCTAATTTGAGCAATAAGAATGTGTAATTACTCTCCAAGCTTAATAGAAGAATCGTGATGAAATCGATCAGAAATGAAAATGACATGTTCATCATTAATTAATCATAGCTAAGGATCGGAAGCTCCTGAAGGATTGAAATAAAGTTAAAATATATATTATTCCAGGATCATTTTCCAATTTATTCAAGATAATGATCGTCCTCTTTAAACTTCTAACTTTCCGTTTTGAAGTAACAAGGTCTCTTACACGTTTCACGCACGATTTCAAGTCTTTTTTCGCTACTCTTTCGACTGCCATATATGAAACTCCTCTCTCACATGCCAAACGTCTTATGGATTGAGTTACATCTTTTCAAATTGATCTCTTTAGCTCTAAGTTGAAATGATAATCTCTCTTCCTGTTGTGACCTCCTGATCCAGTTTTCCTCTCTGCTGTTAGCTCTTTTTTAAAACTTATTCACCGTTCTCTTGATGGTTCTTGAATGGACTTTGAAGATGGAAGCTAGACTATGAATGTTGGTACCATTACTGAAGGCCTGAATGATCTTTTTCCTCTCCTTATTGCACATTTGGGAAGACAGTGGGGCTGACACAAAGCGATTTTAATCTGTTCTCTTTCTAGCTGAATAACCCAAAGAGATTTTCAGTGATTATGTGCTTCATAATGAGTTACTCTATTCAGATGTAAGACGCCATTGATTGGTTAATTGTTACGTTCCGTGTGTGTAACTCTCAGGCTTTTCTTGGCCACCATTTTAGGTAGACGGACTTTATGTTTTAAGACTTTTAAAATATTTATTACAGAGCCTTCAGAAACGTGCGATGGAATATTTTTTTTAATTGAACGTGAAAAATGAAGATTTTAGTAAAGCTGAGAAAGCCTTGTTTAAGACCCCCCCCCAAAAAAAAGCAAAGAAAGGGAAAAAACAAGAAATGGCTATAAATACAGAAATATGAAAAAAAAAAAACAAAGCTCAGAAAAGGAGCGAAAGAAAACAAAGTGCGCAGAAAAGAAACAAAACAAAGCTCAGAAAAGAAACGAGATAAAACAAAGCGAACAAAAAAGAAACGAAACAAAATAAAGCGAGCAAAAAAAAGAACGAAACAAAACAAAGCTCAGAAAAGAAACGAAACAAAATAAAGCGAGCAAAAAAAAGAACGAAACAAAACAAAGCTCAGAAAAGAAACGAAACAAAATAAAGCGAGCAAAAAAAAGAACGAAACAAAACAAAGCTCAGAAAAGAAACGAAACAAAATAAAGCGAGCAAAAAAAAAAGAATGAAACAAAACAAAGCTCAGAAAAGAAACGAGATAAAACAAAGCGAACAAAAAAGAACGAAACAAAATAAAGCGAGCAAAAAAAAAAGAACGAAACAAAACAAAGCTCAGAAAAGAAACGAAACAAAATAAAGCGAGCAAAAAAAAAAGAATGAAACAAAACAAAGCTCAGAAAAGAAACGAGATAAAACAAAGCGAGCAGAAAAGAACGAAACAAAATAAAGCGAGCAAAAAAAAAAGAACGAAACAAAACAAAGCTCAGAAAAGAAACGAGATAAAACAAAGCGAACAAAAAAGAACGAAACAAAATAAAGTGAGCAAAAAAAAAAAGAACGAAACAAAACAAAGCTCAGAAAAGAAACGAAACAAAATAAAGCGAGCAGAAAAGAACGAAACAAAACAAATCTCAGAAAAGAAACTAACTTAAAATCTTCCTAGAATCCGTATCGCCCTTTATTAATCAATGCAGCCGAATTCGTGTTTTGACAAAACAGTGCATCCATATAGTTAAAGATTGGATTACTGTTACATCTTCCTGAATTAAGATCTATCGAAAAAGAATTGTCTTCACGGATGATTAAAAAAATATCAAAACGACGAATGATTGTGTTATTAAATCACTGTCAAGTCTAAGGGATAGGAACATGAAACTATGAAAAGGACATCTCTTCCCTTGTGGGACATTTGGTACCGGAAAACTGTACAGCCCTAACCATAAAATATCTTGAAAATAAGGTTAGTATCAAGTTAGAGACGACTATAAAAGCCAACGTGGCAGGTTTTGAGGTAAACCTAGGTTTGTGGTTCCTCAAAGCAGAGGCCGAAATCTGGGAAACGTTGAAAAATGGTTGGCAAGGACAATACTCCTGGAACCGCTATCCTTTCGTACTTGAAGCTGTTACACCTGTTTGTTCCCTTTCTGGCATCATAAAAAGCAGGATATGAAATTAATAAAATTCTAAACCATTTAAATACTTCGTTGCATGGATCAGTTATAAAAAATTTAGTATTTTAGAAAAGCAAATTGAACACAGGATAAGCTGCCATCGAGGTACTTTTGTTCAACACTGTAACATGGTAAAAAAATAAAAATATTGATCTCAAAACCCGAGATGTTCTAAAGACTCTCATGTGGATGATATGGAATCCAACTGGTTCGGAAATGATTAATCTGTCATCTATATACAACCGTTTTCTCAGATCAATGATTAAAAATGGCTCCAATCGAAGAGACAAGAAGACGGTCCTTATTCAGACACTGTATACTAGTGCTACGAAATCACAAAGGTCCTTACCAAATGACAAAAAGAAAAAAAAAACGCATGACTTGAAGAATTCCAAGCTCCTTGATAAAATCCAAAGAAGAATCAGCTATATTATTGGTCCTGGTCTGGCATCTCGGCTTCACTTTCCCGTCGCCGTAAGGCTGCGTTTCTGCGTCTTTTCTATAAATACTTGTAGTGAAAATTGGAATGAAAATAATCACCCACCTGATCGAAAACGGCAGCGTATATGTTCTGCGTGCAAGGTTTTTTGTTTTTTTTTTACTGGAAAAAACATGGCTGCCCCCGGCAAGCTTATATTGCGAATGGTCACGTATCCTCATGCGGGCGGATTCGCTATGGTACTATACTGGCGTCGAGGTCTCATCAATTTACAATTGAGTTAGCTAAATGTAACCGCAAGTCCTATGCTAACAGTTTCTTCTCTCGCACTTTTCGCTTGTGGAAGTCCAGACCAACTCTATACTTTCCAACTAAATTTAATCTTCCAAAGTTTTAATGCAATGTCAATCGCTATCTACTGTCCTCCTGATTACTCTTCTTTTGTTCTCAATCCTTAGTAATGTTTCAGTTTCTAATTCTTTCACACCCAGTACCGGCTCCATGCTTTACAGCCAACTTTAATCTTCAAAAATTTAAATGCAATGTCAGCCGCTATCTACTCTCCTCCTGATTACTCTCCTTTTGTTCTCGCTCTTTAGTAATGTTTCTGTTTCTGATGCTTCCACAAACTTGTATCCGTCTCCATGCTTTACAGCCAACTTTAATCTTCCAAAATTTCAATGTAATGTCAATCGCTATCTACTGTTCACTTCTTTTGTTCTCGCTATCAACAAAATCAATCGCTAACTACTGTCCTCCTGATTACTCTTCTTTTGTCCTTGCTCCTTAGTAATGTTTCTGTTTCTAATTCTTTCACACCCAGTATCTGGCTCCATCCTTTACAGCCAACTTTAATTTTCAAAAATTTAAATGCGACTGTCTGTTTCATGCTAGACGCAGTCGTCGCGGCCTGACCATTGCGTCCAGCATGAAACAGCCTGTCGCCTCTGAGTACTGACTTCTATGTTTACTTTTATATATATATATATATATATATATATATATATATATATATATATATATATATATATATATATATATATATAACTGTCGATGTTCAAGTGTTCAAATGTGTCTTTGTGTTTCCGTCTAGGTCTATCTTTATTTTGTTGATCGGATTGATGCCTCAGAAACTACAACTGAAAAAGACCAGACGGCATCCATTTTAAATTTTAATAGGGAACATTTTTGAACATCTAAAATCTGTGATAGCCATGTATTATATATATATATATATATATATATATATATATATATATATATATATATATATATATATATGGTCGGTCTACAGTGGTGGAAGTTAGATTTCGAGACCAAGCATAAACCAAGATGACTTTACGCAGTTTTACTTCTACCAAGCAGTTGACATAGTTGTCTATTTATAAAATCTAACATAAGATTTGTCCTCTGTTCATATCTATTTGTCAATTCTCTTTATATATCTTTCTCCCGGTCTGTGCCAATTTAATCTAGCTCAGTACGTTTGCATCTGTCTATTCAATATTCTTTCTTTCCAAGTTCGTACATATTCTATCTATGTTATGTTCATCATACCTATCATGTCTTCCATTTTTCCGTGATATATTTCATTGATAAGAGAAAGAGTCGCTCAAAATCTTTGAGATTCCATCGTCGGTGTTGAACTGGGGAAGTTTTTTATCAAACCAGTTTATCAGAATGAGAAAAGAAAATCCTGCCTTCTGGTGTCAATAATATAGGCGCATACAGGTGCATCTGTCTAACCTATTTAATGGGTGTGAAAGCATGAAAGCCCAAACAAATGGGCGCCACCTGGGGATAGTGGTTCTAAATTTATAATTCACTCGATTCTCTGTACCGGAAATCCACCATTCTGCCATGTTCATTATTTACATTCCAATTCTTTCCTTTTTCAATTTCATTTCCCCAATCAACGTTTCTCGCTTTGATCTTTTTTTTTCTCTACCTTTTTTCTTTGATATCAGTGTACGATGACAGAAGAGGGAAAGTGATATTGCAGAAAAAGAAAGATGCAAGAAAAAAAAAAAAACAAACAAAAAAAAACACACAGAGTCGGTGATAGAATGAAAGAAAAAAAGTGACCAAAAAGAAAGAAATGAAATATAGACACGAAGGAAGAAAAAAATAATAGAAAAAGAAAGGAAGACTTGGAGAAGAAAAAGAAATCTAAAGGAATACGTCAAAAAAGAAAAAAGAAAAGAAAAAAGAGACAAGATAAATCGAAATTACTCTCTAATTACTGAGCCTTTGCCAACAACTTATTTAAGCATTTATTTTAATCTTTTACGTCCGTTATATAGACAGACTTCCGAGGAAAACAGATACCAAGTGTTCCAGTTTTGCCGAAAGTTTCTTACTTTTCAATTTCTTCTACTTGCCTGACGTTTATAAAATGTAAAAATAACCTGAGCTCTGCATTAAAAAAAAAAACAAACATAAATATAGAAGTGTACTGAGAATACGACGGACAGAACCACGTGGATTTATTTTGTCATGTAAGAAACGAGGATGTTTTAAGGGAAATGGAAACAAAAAGGACCAGTAAGAGAAACAGGTGATATTTCTGGCACACTTAATGAGGAAAGAACGCTCAGAGAATTTAACACTCACTGGACATACTGAAGGCAAGAGGTCAATAGGGAAGCAAGAATAAATATGTACATAAAGTTTTCATAAAAAGTTAATCATTTCCCCGCAAAGAAGGGAACGAAGTTAATAAGATTCAAGGGATTACTGAGCGTGAGAGAATATAAGAAAAAGAAAACATTATGAAAGAGAGAGAAGAATAAAAGGATTAAGAAGACAGAAGATAAAAGGATTAAGAAGACAGGAGATAAGGATTAACATTGCATCTACATTTTTGAATGGAGAGTAAGAAACCAGAAGTGAATTCCACAGAGAGAATAAACTGCTAGCATAGAACTTACATCTAGCCATTTCAACTATAAAATGATGATACCTTGCCACCAATCTGGTACTCCGCTTAACTTTCTTAAAGTCTATGTACCAAAGAGGAAAAGCTCATCAAAACAATTACAGTGTAACCCGGATATAAGAGAGTTGTCGGGACCGGAGAAGAAGTCTCTTATATTCGGGTTTCTCTTATATCCGGGTTTGGTCTATTTTATATACATTAACACAGGCTCTAATTTGGGACCAGAGAAAATTTCTCTTATATCCGGGTTTGGTCTATTTTATATACATTAACAAAGGCTCTAATTTGGGACCAGAGAAAATCTCTCTTATATCCGGGTTTCTCTTATATCCGGGTCTCTTATATCCGGGTTACACTGTACTATGAAAAAATATATAGAAAGGGCACAGGGAAGCTATATTAGGGCGATGAGGAAATCACTGAGGCCGAGATGCCAGGTCAGGAGCAATAACATTACAATTTCTTCTTTGTAATTTATAAATAATCCCTAAATGTATAACAGAAATGGACTTCAAATATTATTATAAATAAACTTTCTTAGTCTAAATAAGAATTAATAAGTATGCAATAAATGTGCTGCAGTTGACTCAGATACGCATAAAATTTCTATAAATCAACAGTCTAAATACAAACTTTGATGAGGGTATATACCTCTTGAAGTTACAGCCCCAATCTTATACTAAAGCCTCATCGATGAACGGTCATAGAATGTAAAAACGATCCGAACGTTGCATTAACATCAACATGAAAAGAAAAACTAATAAATCATTGTCAGTATAACTGTTATTTAAGAAATTCAGACAAGTTTCGTCTTTAACTTTGATATTTGTAGATTCTTCGATTGCTCAGAATATTTGACTAGATATGCAGGAGAACTAAGCGTCACGAAATTTGGATGATTTTTTTTTTATATAGAATTTTTTTAAATACCCCTAAAATGTGTATTTACTTATTTATTTTTATTTCATTCAAGTTTCTTGAAAACGAATCTCTCTGGTATGTTTTATCCGTGAAAGAGAGAAAAATACAAAATTGTTTTAAAAAATTAAAAAATATAGTCTCTATTAAATCCCTCTGTAATAATTTTCCCTTCCTGAAACGGATTCATGAATAATAATGAACGGGATTTTATCATCACTCAGTTTCACTTGCTTAATCCTAAAATATTATATAAACGGAATATCAAGAGAAAATCTGCCCTTACAGGTTTTTCTTTCAAACAAGAAATATGGCGTCTGTCTATATTTCTGAGATGAGATATTGTGAGATATTTACATTAATTACATTGTTCGGGCTGTTATCCTCATCTCTTTTTTCATGTTCATGACATTTCGACCTTTGTACTTTTGGGTCTTCTTCAGATGATATACGTCGGAATTTCGAACCAAACCCTTTATTTAATCCACTGGGGTAGATTGTTTTAGTTCCAAGTGCCATGCCTTTTCTGGGATTCCAATGTATATTACCTGAATCAGTCAGAACAATGTAAATAGTGTAAAAAAGCAATATGACTTTCGCTTCACTAGATCAACCGCTGGTGTGTAAACGGTTATTGTCGAAAGATTGCAAAGCTTTAGGTAAAAAGAGTGAAAGTCAAGCTGTTCTTCTGGATATCTCGAAGGCGTTTGACAGGAGTTAGTATGCTGATCTTCTTCACAAGTTGAAAGGTTATATTATTTCTAGCCGATTTTTTTAAATCTGATTCTATCTTTCCTATCAAATCGCGAAATAAACGTTGTCTTTAACGGCCACTCTTCTAGATCTTTTTTCATTAATGCGGATGTTCTCTAGAACTCTCGGACCTAGGTTGTTCCTAATTGTCATCAATTACCTTCCCGATGACATAATTTCTTAACTCGGTGTCTATTCCAATTACACACAACTGTTTACTCCTGACTTAAGTAAGTACGATAGGTTCGACGAAATAAAACTGATGGCTGCCCACAAAAATGGCCAACAGTCAGTTGTTAACTGGGGCAAGAAAGGCTTGTAAATTTTAAGGCCTCCAAAACGAAAACGCTCTCTATAACCTTTTTGCATTCTATCACCATGGATGATGCTAACCTTCAAGAGAGTGACTGATGGCAACTTCTCAGACTAACGTTTTCCGTTGACACGAAGTGGAGTGATTATATTGAATCAATTATTGATCTTCTGCCGGAAAAGTTGGTTCACTATATCGTGCTAGACAATTTCTCTTATGTTATACATAAAACATTCGTCCATGTATTGAATATTGCTGCCACATCTTGTCCGATGCTTCTGCTATGTATTTTGAGATTCTTAATAAAATCAAAAGAAAAATTTCCAATTTTATCAGTCCTAATCTGGCATTTCAGTTTCAGTTATTTCCATACTGCCGTAATGTTGACTGCCTGTACCTTTTCTATAAATATTCTCATGGCAATTGTTCTGATGGACTTCCCTCTTTGGTACCTAGACTTTACGAATTTAGGCGCGGTCCTAGATTGAGAGCTAAGTCCCATAATTTTACAATTGAAATGGCTAAATGTAACCGTAAGTTCTATACTATCTGTTCCTTCTCTCGCACTTCTCGTCTGTGTAACTTTCTTTCGGATTTTTGCTTTTCAGTCAACTTTCATCTTCAAAAACTTAAATGCAGTGTCAATCTTTTATCGTCTTAATTCGTTTTCTTTTATTGTTCTTGCTCTTTAATAGCTTTTCTTTTTCTCATATTCTTCCACACTCAGTAACCCCTTTTAATCTTAGTAGCTTTATTGCCTTGCTTGGGATTGAAAAGATTAAAAAATGATAAGTGACGCAAATCCAAGTGACATTAAGAGAAACGTGTATAAAAAGAATGTTAGGGCTGAAGTTGATATCTAGTAATGTATACTGAAGTGCGTTTTATTCTGTAGAGGACCGTTGGGTGATGGTGAGTATGTAAAATACACGTGGGTAGAATTTCCTGCCAGCCGGTCCAACTACATGAGAAAGTTGGACTTTAATTAAGTCCAAGGAAACAAACAAGACCGATAAATATATGTAAACAAATATATATATTAACAACAAGTACAAGTTACAAGTTACATGGACAGAGTGCGTGTGGTGAATATTATGTGTGTGTGTTGTGGTGAGTGTTCGTACGTACGTATATTGTTTTTAGCATGTTCCCAGAATTTGGGAAACGCTGTATCTGTGAGAGCTCACATTTGCGAGGTGGTATAAGGCTGAAGGCCTGAGGAAAAAAGAGATCGAGGTGAAGGGTCAGCCAGTATTTGTAGCCGGGGGAGAGAGACTCCTGGTGAAGGGTTAAGGAGCTGAGGAGGAGCTAACTCCGACAATTCTGTATGTACGTGACTAAAAATCACGTGACAATTTGTAATATGTTTCATGCATATATCATTGGCAAATAGTCACGGAATATGAACACAACAAGAGCTCAGAGGTTACAAAAAAAGTTTGAATAATATGTAAATGGCTTTATAAATTGTAATCAAAAGGCTTTGAAACTAAATTTAGAGTGATAGATAGTGTTAAAAAGGCAAATAAACTCAAATATAAATTTCGTTTTATGAAAATTAATCGTGATAGATAGACTCATTTCAGAAGCAGTAACAGATTTGTTTGTGCAAAGAAAAACTACTTTTTATATTTAGCTTAATCAATGAACAGGAGCTACGAAAGTATAGTTTTGTGTTGGAAACACTAACAAAATTAAATTTTCTAGCCATTTGTCTACTTCAGAGACAAAGATTTTAAAGGATCTTTTTCCGCATTTTTCAAGCGAATTTAACAATTCTATACTTGATCTCATCCCTAAAGGATTTTATTCACCATCCTCAAACACTTGCATAATCGCAAAAGGCTTTTTAAATCATCGCAAGAGATGTCTTTTCGTAGATCATTATCAAGAGCTTTTTGTATAATTCCTAAACACTTCTTGCATAATCTCAAAGGTTTCTTGTATCATTATCAATGACTCGTTTCGTTATCAAAAAAGGCTTCTTGTATAAACGCCAATGCATTATTACCACAAATGCTTTGTATTTTTGTTATGCAGTGATTTCACAGTGGGGGCTTGTATTTGTACTAAGTCGGTCCTAAAATAGGTTCGACGTACAAAACGTTAGGAACTTGATATAATAGGTATAACGCAGAGTAATCTAGTTGTGGTCGCTGATACTTTAGTATCCGACTAACTGTCGTCCGACATCGACTGACTGACCAACTGATTCCCACGTTACTCTTACTACTCCTACTTATTATAGGTGGGAGAGTCTATTAACTATAGAATAGGTGTGCTCCACTATAACAATTTTCAACAAAGACTTCATGTCTAATCATCTGCAAAGGGTCGATAAGCTCTAAAAACGAATCAATCGTTCTTGTCTCATCGCTCTAAGACCTTCTTGCATCACCATCAAATGTTTTCTCTTTTAGTGCTACTGGTTTCATTCTTACATCATCTCCATATTTTTTGAAGCATCTTCTTTTTATTATCAATTCAAAGCCTTGATTGAGTCTAAAATCGTTTGCACAGTCCTGTGGGAGAATATATTCTCCACTTTTTAGCCTATTTAGTACAGATGCAATGTAACAACCCTATTAATATATTGCCAGCTATATCGCTATTTCCATGGCAAATGTTCAAATAGCCTCCATTCTTTAGTTCCGCCAATTTGGGCCTTTACAGATTGAACACGGCATGCTATTTCCAAGGAAGTGAATCACCATCATTTCCCCCATGTTGTGCTCAGCGAGCTTTTCCCCAAGGACTTCTCTGTGGAATAGACGTCTGCTTAAACTCTATTATCTTAACTCTAAGTTAAAGTCAATCCTATTTTATACATTTCACCCCAAGCAAGGCAATAAAACCACTAAGATTCAAGGGGTTACCGAGTGTGAAAGAATATGCGAAAAAAACAAACATTATTACGGAGAGAGAACAATAAATGAACAGAAATTAAAAACAAAGAATAACGATTTACGTTGCATTTCAATTTTTGAAGATCAAAGTTAACAGGAAAACAAGAGGCCAGAACGTAATTCCACAAGCGAGAAGTGCGAGAGAAAGAAACAGTTATCATAGGATTTACAATGACATCTAACCATTTCAACTGTAAAACGATGAGACTTAGCTGCCAAGCTAGTACTGCTGTTACGTTCATAAAGTCTAGGTAGTTTAGAAGAAAGCTCATCACAATAATTATCGTGAAAATATTTATGGAAAAGTCACAGGGAATCTATATTACGGGGTTGAGAAATTAACTGAATCCGAGATACCAGGTCAAGACCAATAACATTGCAGAATCTTCTTTGTATTTCATTAAGAATCTCTAATTACATCGCAGAATCACCATACTAGATGCGACAGCAATTATCAATGCATGAACGAATGGTAGACATAAAAGCATAAGATAGATTCTGGTAAAATAAAATTGTCTAACACGACACAGAGAGCCAACTTTCCCAGTAGCAGACCTAACAATTGATTCAATATAATGCTTCCACTTCATGTCAGCGGAAAACGTTAGTCTGAGAAGGCGCAATGAGTCACTCTACTGAAGGTTAGCATCAGCTATACCGATGGAAGGTAAAAAGAGTTCCCAAAGGCAATTAAAAGAGAGCGACTTCCTTTTTGAAGCGTTAAAATGAACAAGCAATTTCTTGTACCATTTAATCACAGATTGTAAATATTTTAGATCAGCTGCAAATTTAACCTCGTCGAACCGATCAAACTTTTGATCTTTCTACTTTACCGTCATAATTTTCACTTTTTGCCATCTCTTTCATTCATATCCCGCACCTAATTCATCATAACTATTTTAACAATAACCCTCTACATTGAGTGGCTCTTGAGCTTTGTATTAGGTGAACTTTAATATAAAAAGCATGCCAACCAGTTTATTTTTCAGTAAACAATATATTCATTCAGTCGTGTAGGTAATAGACAAAAATAACAAATATTTGGTCTATAGAAAATTTGAGGAAATGAGAAGAAATGTAAATAGTTTCGATGTACATAAAATGCTATTTTAAATTTTCTCATTTTCTATATTCCGATAACAGGAAAAGGTCTCGCCATTTTTACTCTGTTTTTTTGCCAACGATGTTTTCTCGGAATTAGTAAATCATTCTTAAGTAAGAATAACAATGAGCGTATCACATAAGTTGTGAGTAGAGCATTGGACTGGGGATCTCCTGATTTAATGCCGTCTTTTTGACGTTTGATTGCCAAAACATGATTTTACAAGCACATGAAATTATTAATAGCATAAATATAAAATACAAAATAATAAAAATAAATAAAATAAAATAAAAATTAGCAATTAAATGGCGGCATCATTTTATTAATGTGATTTCCATTCACGACGTAAGGGATTATGACTCTCCACAGATTCCTTTTCTTTAATATCTCTGAATTACAATTTTTGGGGAAAGGTCGTGTAGTGGCTTCCCGTTACCTCCTACGATTTTGATTTAAGAACAGAATTTCTCCTAGACTGATTGTTACCATGTCTACCTAACCTTTTTGCGTAGAGCCCTCAGATTTTGGTATGCATACTTATTGGAATCAGAAGATTCTAACGTAAAAAATGGTTCATCATAGAGAAAAGAGTACCTCTACTACGTTTCGGTTGCCCAGAAATATCTTTTGTAATAACAATGTTTGTTCGGTGTAAGACTATATGTTTTTAATAATGAGACATTTAAGAAAAATATTTGTTAGCTTTGAAAAAGTAATTTCATAAACAATTTTTCAAAAAAAATATTTTCTCTTTTTCATATTTTTTGACTGTGTTGCTTTGCGTGTTGTCTCTGGATTCTAGTGGACTATCGGCAATTCTTCAGTAAGGACCCCAATGCTGCACCAACAAACTCAGTCAGTAATAGACAATCCTATACAAATTTTTTTTTTCGCTTTATTTTTGGTGGGATGACGTACTTAGTAGACAGTGCTTCTCGGACGAATCGAGAAGAAAAGGCAGATAAAGAGAACAGATGTCAACAGTTCGGCATATCCTCACTATGTGATGGTTTGTCCGCCAGCCGAAATCACAGTCCTGTAATGAATCGAAAGGCTTGGAATACATAGAAGGTCTTAAGTGCTCAGCTGCTGCAGCTGAACTGATAGTTTTCGTGCGTTTTTTCGTTTTTATATTAAATCTTAAAGAAAGACAATCACTGTCAAGATTCCATGCCCACAGGGTTCATACTATTCCTACTCAGTTCAGGCCGTCAGAATTCTGACCAGTATGGTAGGAGTTCGCTGGTTCCCAAACTACATGAATTTAAACGTGCTGCTTGGTTGGCATCTCAGTTCCACCTATTCACTGTCAAAACGGTTAAATGTAGCCGTCTCTTCTACTCCAATAGCTTCATGTCTCGCACTTCACGTTGGTGGAACTCCCTTCCTCTTATTTGCTTCCCTGATAGCTATAATCTCCAAATATTCGAATGCAATATCAATCGACATCACAGGATGCCTTGATCAATTCCCAGTCCTTCTTTTCATCCTTTCCTCTATCACCACTCTTTACTCTTGCTCTCAGTCCTCTGTAACCCCTTGCATGCTAGTGGCACTTCCGCCTTGCTTGGGGTGAAATGCTAAAAAAAAAAAAGATGGAATTACATTCACTACAATTATATTTTGCCATTTTCGTCTTTACGTATTCTGTAAGAACTGCAGACATATCAAGAACAAAAGGAATCTATTTTATATTTCTCTTACCCTATTAATATTTTTTACGCATTGTATTCATGATCTAAGTCACTGAAAATGAATGTCACCATACGTAAATAATGATAATAACAAATATATTGCCAAATAGACATTTATTAATTATAGCACTTGGTTCCCTATATCATTAGAAATTAAGTTGAATTGCATTCCATGATATGTGGATAGCGTAACGGTTATTGATTCGGAAAGGGAAAACAGCAATCCGAGTTCGAATTCAGTGTAGTGCTTGTTTCCTTCATTTTTGTACAAATACCCTTGAGAAAAGTATGAATCCATCTCTTCTTCCCCAACCCTGGTTAGGAATTAAATATCAGAGCTGACTGGGCTCTCTTGCTTTTAGGTGACAACCAGTCTAGGAGAAGGAAAACTCTGAATTCAAAACCAACCTTGAGGAATGGGCCCCATCAGGCAATCTTGCCCTATGCACACCACTGCTACTCTGATTACAGTATGTACCAATGAGAATATATATATATATATATATATATATATATATATATATATATATATATATATATATATATATATTAAATATATATATATATTGGAAAGTGCTCAATATCAGTGACAGAGCTAACGTATTCATTTGTATATGTGATCCTAGGTTTCACGCTGTTGCGTATATATATATATATATATATATATATATATATATATATGCAGAAATGTCGAATAACTTAATTTGGGTTGAGTCGTTGGAGTCCACAGTGTTTGCATTATTATTATGAATTATTATATTCTCATTACAACCAGTTGCTTAATTCTTTGACCTCTTACCTGGTGTCAAAGAATACTTCAGCTTTTTTGTATATATTTCACTGTAAAAAGTCTTTTTCTTTCAATAAAAATGAATATTATTTTAATAAATTTTAGAATTATAACTGCAAGTATCGTTACAGTCTAATGATTTTAAGTAAACAGTTCAAGTCCTGAGATTTATAGTGACGGCGCATGCGTGAATGAGATTGGGCGGAAGCCGGCTTTTGTCACTGTCTTGCTCTTGAGCTCCTGCCAAGATATTTATCTGGCGAATCAGCTACAAATATTTGCTCATCTTTAGAATGAAAACAATCAGCCGACAAAGTGAACGCTGTAATTTACGTAACAAGGTTATGGAGCTATTTATACAATTTACGGCAAGATATGTATGCAATAACAACTCTCATATTTTAGACGTGCGCTGTACACCCTTAATGATATTGCTGATACAGTAACTTGTTTGCAACGGTGTCAGTTTCCTGACGGTAGGATACTCGTCGACAAATGCTAACAGCCTCGCGTACGAGCTAAACTTAGATATATACATACTGTGGGACAGATTTTATATTTCGACAATTTCTCAAGTTATCTCCTCAATCGGTGCTAATACAGGCGTTTACACTCGTTAGTATTCAGGATTTTATAAGTATACAGTATACGGACATTTAGAAGTTTCTCTTCGCTAAGATGCCTAAATAATAGCATATATAACCCTCTAGTATTCATAATGTTGAATTGGTCTAGGTACAATTACTGATAGAGTAAAGCAGCTTGGTAAGCTTTAGACTATTTCTTTTTCTTTTTATGTGCTGTGTCCCTTCAAGATGTAGGCGATCATGGCTCTCCACAACTTCCTGTCGCTCATAGCACTTAATAAACATTATCCTTTTGTTATTTTTCCTAAACCCTGTTCTGCTATTCATTTACACAAGCTCACTAAGTATGTTATACGTTGTTTTCCTCTGTCCCTCTTTCCTTCAATCTGTCATGTGAGTATCTGATTTTCCAAGCCATCCTTCCTCATTACGTGCCCTAGAAATTTCAACTGCATCTTCTTGATGTTAAGTATAATTTTCCTTTTTGTTTCGATTTTCTTTAAAGCTTCGTCGCTGCTCACATGATCAGTCCATGGTATCTTCAGCATCCTTCTGTAGAACCATATTTCTGTTGCTTCAAGTCTCTTTTTCATCCCATACTCACTGGCATACAGGAGGGGACAGACATCACGTAACAGTTCAGTACTCTTTTCCTTGTTTCTAGCGACATTTTTTCTATTTCTTCGTACTCCGCTTAGCTTTTGGGATGCATCTTTGGCTATCCCAATACTTGTTCGGATTTCAGTGTCACACTTTCCGTCTTCGGTTAAATGTAAAACACTTCCCAGATATTTAAATTTCCACACTTGTTTGATTTTGGTACCTTTGATTTTCAATTCGCATTTTGGGTTCATCCTTTTGCTAACAACCATACATTCTGTTTTCTTGCAGTTGATGTTTAATCCTTTCTTCTCGCTTTCCTCGTCATCTTTCTGTAGAACCATATTTCTGTTGCTTCAAGTCACTTCTTCATCTTTGATGAAATTGTCCAGCATTTATTTCCATACAGTGGGACAGATATCAAATAAGAGTTCAGTATTCTTTTTATTTCTTTTCTAATGAAGTTTTTCTATCTCTCAATATTCTACTGGGCTTTTGGAATCCATCTTTGGCGCTCCCAACTCGTCTTCGGATTTCAGTGTAGAATTTTCCGTCCTCTATTAGAACACTTCCCAAATATTTAAATTTGATTTTGGTAGCTCTGGTTTGTAATTTACATTTTGGGTTTATCCTTTTGCTAATAACCATAAATTCTGTCTTCTTGCAGACCAGATTAAAAAAAGAAAGGTTTTCATGGGTATAATCAATCCCTATTGAATGTGCAGGTAGTATAACGCAAAGTGGAATCGGCGAGACGAGTTCAAATTCTGGGCTAGTCTGTTTCGCACAAAAACTTCTAGAAAAAGCATGAATCCATCTCTTCGGTACCCATCTGTGAATTAAATTAAATAGACTTTTGGTAACGACCATGCATTCTGTTTTCTTGCAGTTGAGGTTTAATCCTTTCTTCTCACTACCTTCTGTAAGGGTTTTTGCAGCAGCTTTCTTTCAGCGTCTGCTGTCAACACTGTGACATATACATACCTTATATTGTTATGATCGTGAGGTACCTCAATTTCATATATAAAAACCGAGGTTGTAGCACCTATTATAGTCCAGGCTATGGGCAAATAGTTAACCCTCAAACTGGGGTCAAAACTCTATGAAAGTATAAAAATAGATTTTTATAGTAAAAATACCAACAATACACGTTTGAAGAAAAATGATACCAACAATACATTTGACTCTCGATAAAAATCCTCTTTACAAAAATACGTCCATGAATCCTGATCTACAAACTGGTTTCTTACAAACACTACCAATTCTATTCATACGAATTTATCCTAAAAATCTTGTCGGCATTAAATAACCCATTGAGGTGTTGATATACCGTAAAACATAATAAACCAAACCAAACCAAGGTTTTCCATTTCACTGAAGCAAAATTAAATACATGAGAGTATTATCAGCTCCTCTGTCTTCCCTTTTTCTTTCTTTAATTATTTCTAAGGAACGAAGGAACAGACAGGATTATAATCGGATTGTTTCATTGGCTGGTAGTAAGACCAACGTTTTGAAGATTTATTTCCTTTACTAGATAAGCCAGCACTGTAATAAACTAAAGATGCAGATCAGATGTTTACACGAGACTTGAAGCTCTCATATTTAACAATACATTTTATTCAACTTCTGACTTCTTTAATTAATCTCGGCCACGATGTACGTGTGTGTGCGTGACCACCGGAGACCTCGTCCGAAACATAAACCTTACATTCTCATCTGCGATGTCTGAGAAACCCTCCCCATTCGCAGCTAAAGTTGATGGTTATATATTTATCTATGTTATACGGGGGTTTTCTCATGCTTGCACGCACGGTGCAGCTATGAGGACACGTGATTGTGCACTCTGCGGCCGGTAGGTTAGCTCCAGTCAGCCTTGCACTTGGAACCCTTGATGACCTTGTGTGATACTGAGTGCAAATTCTATTTTGGCCTGGTGTTGAGTCGAGGTACACTACTTCATTAATATTTTGATGGTATATCCAATTTTTCTAAGTAATAATCTACATTTTTAATGATTTAATTTCTTCTTTCAAAGGATAATAGATCCAAATCTGTTTAATGACAAATATCAGATCTTATTCAAAATTTTACGATTTTAGAATTTTACAATTAACATTTGTCTTCCGTGGCAAAAGCTGTAATGACTTTTCCTTTTCCACTTTTTATTTTAGTTTTGAAACTGGATGACCACTTTTGTTAGTTTCAAAGTAAGGTACGCTTATCGAGTTGTAGATTTGTTTAATATACACACACGCGCGCGTATATATATATATATATATATATATATATATATATATATATATATATATATATATATATATATATATATATATATATGCATCCACAGACAGACTGTTTCGCTGTATCACAATTCATTAGTGGGGCTAGACATCCGATCGCTTCAAGCCAAACGAAACCAGACCGATTTGGCAGCAGTCGGAGATTCTAGGCTATCGGCGCCCGCCAAATTTTTGCGTATTTATTTTTTCATAAACCCACCAGTGACCTAGAGGACTCAATCCGCTGGGAGATTCTTGCATTATTAGTAATAATAGTCACTGTTTAAAAAATCGCGCTTTCTCGCCAGAGTGCTTGATGGAATTATATATATATATATATATATATATATATATATATATATATATATATACACGAAGTCTGATGAATTCGATTAGATAGAGCTCGACAGCCCAAGAAGGCAGTCCGTCTAGAGGCAAGAAAACCCTGCTTTTAAACCTCTGCTGCCTTGCAGTCATATCCAAAACACGGAAAAGTTTATGGAAGTAAATCAAGGTAGAAAACTTGGAGTGGACTCCCGAAGACGGTTCGCTGTCAATACTGACAACTTTCCGGCAACTCCTGCAGCCAAGCCACCCCAAATATAATGCTCTGTATTACGATACGACTGAGAGAAGGGACCATGTAGCCTGGACAGCGCATGGCCTCCATATATCATCACCAGTCTGAATTCAAACCACCTGCTGCCTTGTAGGTTTCTTTAACTTCTAATAGGAAGGACGCAGTAACCTCATCTTCCGCGGTGTAAAATTCCACCTTGATGCAGCTATGGAAGCACAATTGTGAGATGTAGGGGAGTGGTGACCACAGCGACGTCGCAAAATATGCTAATTGAATAAATGAATGCAATTTGTTATTAAGAGATCTTTCCTTAAGAAATCTTTCTGTTTACAAGCGGACCAGTCAATTTAAGTAGTGCCACTCCATGTCTTCTGATCAGCACAACGTTTTGCCAACCGGATATGAGATATATCTAAGCAACGACTTTCGACTTTTGTATAACTGAAACAAATTCGCAAGTATGAGAAAACGTGTTTATGTGGAGGTGGTAGTATTATAGGAACGATTAATGAAGTGTCAGTCCAAAAGTCATATTTGCCACTATATTGGCGTATCTGATAAGCTTTGTAAATGCGTCATTCGGTGTTGAAAAGAGAGAAGGTGACCTTCTCTGCTGATACGCCGTCTCCGACTCCAACAAATCTGCCATCATGGGACTTGATACAGCAAATGATAACAGTTAGCAATCGTCATATTAATAAAATAAATATTATGGAATATCGAATGTATTTTCGTCTTTTAATCAAACGGAATCTCTCGTGAGCTCTTGTATGTTTTGGTAGCTTATGTAATTCTCTGTGTTTTATATGTTTTTATTTCTGAAATATTTCATGTGCTGATGGTCAGAGTCTCCTCTACCACGTGTTTTCGATAATAAAACTCGCCAACTGATGGTCATTCACTTCTGAGCATTATTTCAAGGAAATCTTTAAAAGATTAAAGTAAACAAAATTTGAGTAATACGATAAAAATATTGTTTTATTTCCTTCTATTTTCCGAATACTTCAATCAGATTTAGTGGCTTTCAGGACCAGCTTAAAATAATGTCCCCAAATTTCCAGAATCTTAGTACTTATCATTATAACGTCTGAAACAAAACGTACAAGATAATAATAATAATTGTAGTGTATTGTAATATAATGTCACTTTGAAGATCTTAAAAAAACTATCAAAATACAAGGATCTTGAAGTGTAAATCTAAAAAATGTTGCACATGAGGGTGTTAATAATTCCAGTTATAGTTGGAGCCCTCGAATTGATTGGAAAATGTTCCAATAGGCTGATTGAAGGGATTCCTTGTAGATCATGCCTTAAAGAAATACAAAATGTTGTACTTACAAGTATAAATGGCACATTACGAAGAGCTTCATCTATTTAAAATGTGTGTGGTCTGAGGTTCTGTTTTGTTTTTTGTATTTTTTTTTTACAAAAATGATCAGTGGAAAATGTCATAAAGCCATTTCTAACCTTAAGTCGCTCGTTTTGACTCCGGAAGGAAATGTGTATACAACAGAAATCCCCCCCAAAATAAAATAATAATAATAGTAATGTATTGTAATGTATCTTTGAAGATCTTCAAAATACAAGGATCTTGATGCTGAAATCTAAAAAATGTGGACATCAATTCCAGTTGTAGTTGGAGCCCTCGGATTGATTGAAAAAGTGTCCGACAGATTCATAGAAGGGATTCCTGATAGAAATACAAATTAAAATTGTACTTGCAAGTATAGCTGAAACATTACGAAGAGTTTTATCTATGTCAAATGTATACTATCTTCATTTTCTTTTCTTTTTTTTGGGGGGGGGTTACAAAAATGATCAGTGGGAAATATCATGAAGCCATTTTGACTTTAGGGCCCGGAAGGAAATGTGCATAAAACTGAATATCAATGAAAATAATAATAATAATAATAATAATAATAATAATAATAATAATGTTATTGCTATTCCGTACCCCTGAGAAATGTATTTTTTCTTCTTTTTAGCGAGAAAAGGAATGGTACAACCATAAACATGAGAAAAGTCAGACATATACAAGATGCTATGCAGCTTCTTTTTTTTTTTTTTCAATGCAGGATAGATAGGAAACTGATGCAAAACAAACCGGACATATTAGTAGAAGATAAATTAGATAAAGAAGGAGTGACCATTGTTTATCCTATCCTTTTGATAGAAGGTAGAGCAAAAGGAAGAAGAGAAACTAATCAACTATTGCCCACTGAAGTTTCAACTCGCAAGGATTTAGAAGTTGAAGGTCATAATAATACTAGTTGACGTTGAAGCACATGATACGCCGACTGAAATAATGGAGAAATAATGGCAAATTGCCATTGATTTCCCAGTGAAAATGTTGCAGAAAGGAAGCCTCTTAAGAACGGCAAAATAGTCCGAAATGTTTGATTGATTCGATTTCTATGGCTTATGAACCCTTTGCAAGTTATTTAAAGCCAGAAAAGATTTTTAAATTTTAAGAATTTTTTGAGATAATAATGATTTAGCGATACAAGTTTTACTAATTAACCCATAGCTGGAGTAGGAAAGATAGATTCATACCATTTCCAAGGGTATTTATGTGTAAGTGAATATAACGAACCCAACTGGAATTGGAACTCGGCTCTTCGAATAATAATTTCAAGACGTTATCCATTAAACCACTCAACGCATCCATGTTTACAGCCCCTGATATTACCAAGTAGTCACCCAAATAGGTATTGACCAGGCTCGACGTTGCTTAACTTCGGTGATCATATTGGAACCGATGTTTGAACGTGATATGGCTTTAAGCCGAATCTGAAAAGTCACGAACACATAGTATCAGTGGAAAATTGCATGATATAAGGCTGCTGATTGTGGTCTGCCATCCATGCATCAGTCACCAGATATTAGGACCTTATCTAGAAAAAAAAATAACTGTTAATAAAAATGGTTGTGTTTTCTGTTAAAGTTTGAATGATAAGACAGCCAAAATGATTTGGGAGTCACATCTAGATACTTGAGCATATTAATTGGAGACCGTACTTAGCAGACACTGTTGCCCAATCAGAATTTATTTTAACTGCAAGGTTATGCGCTGCTCTTATCATACATTCTGTTTGATTCATTGGGCGCCGTAGTTGATCAAATTTCGTAATCGACCACTGCAAGGTTATGCGCTGCTCTTATCAAAACTTGACACCATATTGCGCACATTTGCATGTGCTGCATGTGCCTGTTATACTCTTATCAGAATGAGCACATTAGTCTTCGTACATCTGTACCCCATTAATAGCCCAAAGTCACTTGGTTGGTGTGATGCTCTCAAGATCAATAATAATGTAACGGGGGCATAGTCTTCCGCTGCAGACATGAAAAAGTTTGTAAACAACAAAAATATGTTTGATATACTCAAATATTTTCTCTTGCTAGTCATTGCCCTGTTGGTGAAGCATAGGATACACTGACTGCACCTCCACCCAGCAGAGGAGTAAAATCCATCCACCAAAAGAGGATACTTCCGAGTGGGTACTTGTAGACAATGATATAAACCAGGCCAATAGATACCTTTTTGACTCGAGTTTAAACCAGATCCAAGTTTAACCACTTTTTTTTAAAACTCCAGTGTAAAGCGGACCTCTGGTCCTCTTTTCGACTCTCGTGTAAACCGAACCCATGTCTACCTCTTCGACTCCCGTGTCAACCTTTTTTTACTCTAGTATAAACCGGACGCATGTCTACCTGTCAATTCATTACAATTTCTGTACGATAAGACTTTTATTCGATTACTTGCATTATTTACATTATTCGGACTGTTATCCTGATCTTCATTGCCATATTCACAACGTTTCGGCCGTTGTACGCTCCGGCTTTCTTCAGGTGACTGAAACTTCGAACCGAACCCTTTATTTCGTCCACTGGGATAGATTGTTCTAGTTCCACGTGCCATGCCTCTTCTGGAGTTATTTCCCTTTAACTCAACTCTCCAAGTTTTTGGTCCACCACTGCTGTTTTATTTGATACTAAGTAACCCAAAAAGTTTGATATATTGTTAAATTGACCGACCTAAATCTTTCTGCTTTCCGAACCAACTGTAGCCGTTCCTTTCTTTGTTCACTCTTCAGTCATTGAAGGTACGTTTCGATAATCGATATAAATTTCTCCGGGTGACATTTATAACCAATCGCCTAATTACGCTTTTACTTTTAACGGTAGGTTATACATTCAGGATTGATGTTTGGTAAGTGAGTTTACTTAGCCCAGATTTGGAAAATTATATTTAAAGACACACATACAGATTTATATAAAAATACGTCAATTACAAAATTTGACCAACTACGGCGCCCAACGATTCGAACAAAATGTATGATTTTGAAATGCACAGAAAATGATCATCGATTATTGCAAAAATATTGTCCTCTTCACAACCTGTGCAAAACAATATGTTGCAAATAGTAATCTGACATCTTCCGATGAAGCAGAAACTTAACCAAATAACACGATAATAATTTTTATACCGATATTTCTAAAGGGGTCATGAAAAGTTCTCGGCCTGAGCAAGAAGGTATTCTAAAAGTAATTCTGATGTTTGATCATTTTGTCAGATTTTACGAATGAGTTGGATCGAAAATTTCTTAGAACCTTCTCGCATCTTGCAGAGTCAAATTTGACTTTAAAATTAAGAAAAGGTAATTTGTTTTAAAAAGAAAAACTGTCCTAATATCAGGAGAACATCACCGAATTTCAGATAAAATTTTTAAAAAAAATTCCTTTGTGTTGTTAAGGGACCTCAGGGAGTTAATCAAGCAAAAATATAGAAAGAAAGAAAAAAAATAAAAGGAAAGAGATTACTAACTGGATGATAATTGTTGAAATTCGCAGGAAAGTGGACTGAAAAGTTGAGAAAAAAATTAAAAACGAAATGCGTTGAAAAATTATGTTTCATAATAATAAAATGAAATCCCGAACAGTACCAAGAAGAATCGAACCCAAATTTAACGGAATCCAATAAGATTGAGCAAAACCAAGTGTTCTGTTCTGTGTACAACAGACCTACTAGCACCCATCTCCCTTTATCGGCCCCTTTGCTTGGGGGCTTCTTTCTGACCCTACACCGGTTGAAGGTTCCCGGTGCTCAGCCTCTATCTAGTTTAGCTGCCCCCAGCACGGCCACATGGCATGCCCCCAGCTTGGCCGCATGGCATAGTTTTCATCCTTTAAATATCTCGTCATTCTTGGACATCTCGGTAAGAACTATCGCCTTTTTCCTTCCTATTATGGAATTATTTAATGCAAGCATTATTTTTAGTATCATTTCTTCCTTAAACGAACTTTGTTTACCTTCTCACCACGTGCGGAACCTCCACCTTTCCTCTCGGAACTTGACTGTTACTCAGCATAATTTGTATTCTTTTTCTTCTATGAGTATTTCTTATGTTCAAATGCTTCTATTCTGTAAGCTTATCGTACCTACAACTACTTAAGGTCTTAGTAAATACTCACCTTCATTTTGTATTTCTGTATTTCTGAAGAAACGTGTTTTTATTTTCTTTCAGTTTTACCTTTGTCGACTGTCAATAAACCTGTGTCTAAAACATACTATGTCTCAGAGTCTTGATTGTCGATGAGAGTTTATGCTAACTGTCTCTAGGGTTGTGTACATTTCAACGAAATACACGCATCCCGGAGACAGTATAGTAAAACGGAGTCCCCCCTAATGGTCGGATATTTCGTGGTCTACACCAACCGTCGGAACTACGGACGCAACACCAACAACAGTAGTGTCACACAGTTCGCTTGAAAAAAACTATCCTCAATATAACGAAGCTATTCTTTCGGCCTCTCTTCTACCACGAATCATCCTTTTTTCTTAACAATGGCAGACAACGTGTCAAATCGGTCAAGGACTCATGCCTCTCGCTACTCTCGGTCTTCCAGCAGATCGTCTACGGCGGCTGCTGCTGCTATCGCCCAAGCTAGGGCCGAAGCAGCCAAAACACGTTTAGCTTTCATCGACAAGGAGCTAAAAATAAGGATGGAGTTGGAGAAACTACAGATTGAAAAGGAGACGGCTGCTGCCGTAGCTGAAGCAGAAGTTCTGAGGGAGGCTGCCGACGAGCTAAAAGAACGGTCCAGCTGCAGCCACTCAAAACTCGACTGCACTCCCGCTGACCCTAGCACACGGGTCCGAGAATACTTAGCCGACCAAGCAAGCCAACCGAAACAAGAGATGACTGGACTCCAACCACCTGTTAACGAAGAAATCGTTCGGGGATACCAGTATGGTCGGTTCGAACGCGGAGACCGACTTCTCCCTCATAGGCCAGGGAGCCCAGACAGACCTACCCAAACAACCCCACCTATTATCAGCTATCACTCCCCTAACTCACGTGTCGAAGACACCGAACCTCCTAACGACCGGTACCCCACCAACACCAGGGACGCCTCCCAGTCTCAATATACCTCAGACCTTGTGAGGTACTTCACCCGGCGGGAACTCATCACTACTGGACTGCCACCTTTTAACGATAGACCTGAAGACTACAGAGCATGGAAGCGGTTTTTCCAGAGTGCCATCAGACACCTCGGTCTCACATACAGCGAGGAAATGGACCTCCTCGTAAAATGGCTTGGTAAAGAGTCAGGGGAACATGCAAGGAGGCTAAGGTCAGCCCACCTGAACCACCCAGAAAGAGGGCTCATGAGAATATGGGCCCGACTCGAGGAGTGTTACGGGGCTCCTGAAATGATAGAGGATGCTCTCTTCAAACGAGTAGACGACTTCCCCAGACTGTCAAACAACGATTTTCCTAGACTTAGGGAACTCAGCGATTTAGCTACCGAACTCTTGTCAGCCAGGGAAGATGGAAACCTTCCTGGCCTCGCCTACCTGGACACTGCTCGAGGGCTCCGCCCCTTTATAACCAAACTACCATCCTCACTTCAGGACAGATGGCTGTCTGTTGGTTCCGAATATAAGGAGCGGCACCAAGTTACGTTCCCTCCTTTTAAGGTATTTGTAAACTTTATTACACAACAAGCTAGGATAAAAAATGATCCAAGTTTCAAGGTCAATTCACTGGTGGGTAGGTTCCCCTCACAAGAGAGCAAACAAAGGGTGGTATCGGTGAATAAGACCGAAGTGTCCCCCACAGTTTTCAACACCACGCGTCGGCAAAACAAAGATGACAACGACCCCACCCAATATTGCCCATTACACAAAAAATTCCACAAACTGTTGAAATGCCGCGCCTTTCGAGAGAAACTCTTGAAAGAGCGTGAGACTTTTATAAGAAACAATGGCATCTGTTTCAAATGTTGCTCCTCCACAGCACACATAGCAAAATTCTGCAGAATGAATATTACATGCAATGAGTGTAACAGTGAAGAACACAACACTGCTCTCCATCCAGGACCACCACCTTGGCCCATCAGCATAAGATCCGCTGCAGAGAACGGCGGGGAGGATAACCCCCCTATGGCTACTGGAGTGGTTTCGCAGTGCACACAAGTTTGCGGTGGTGACCTCTCAGAAAAGTCGTGCTCCAAGATATGCCTCGTCAATGTTTACCCTGCAGACCAACCAGACAAAACAGTGAGGATGTACGCCATCATCGATGAACAAAGCAACCGGTCTTTGGTACGCTCAGACTTTTTGACACATTTAAAAAAATGATGGGCCCAGTTTCCCTATTCCCTTAAAACTTGTGCCGGAGTTATACAAACCATGGGAAGAAGAGCGTCAGGCTTCCAGGTGGAATCCTTAGACGGGAAAAACAGCCTTCCACTTCCAAGTCTCGTCGAATGCGACAAAATACCCAACGACAGGTCCGGCATCCCAACTCCTGAGGCAGCCCTCCACCACCCACATCTGAGAAAAATAGCACACCTCATCCCCACCGTGGAGCCTAAAACTCCTATAATGCTCCTTCTGGGGCGTGACATTCTAAGGGTACACAAAGTGCGCCAACATATAAACGGCCCCCATGATGCCCCATATGCACAGAAACTGGACCTCGGATGGGTCATAGTTGGCAATGTCTGTTTAGGGAAATTTCACCCACCCACCATAATAAACACATTGCATACACATATATCTGATGGGGGACGCCCTACCCTTTTCGAACCGTGCCCGAACAGATTCGAAATTAAAGAGAGCTTCAGCATCAGCAAGAGGCCATACTCTACCGAGATGGAAGACCACCTATTTCAACGGACCAAGGACGACGAAAGGGCGGCGCCTTCTATTGAAGATATCGCCTTCCTGAACATCATGGAGCTGGGAGCCGAGAAAGACAAAGACAACAGCTGGGTTGCTCCTCTACCCTTTAGATCTCCCCGACGTCGTCTCCCTTATAACAGGAAACTGGCAGAGAGTCGACTTTCTTCACCGAGACGTAGCCTCGATAAGAAACCTGCGATACAAAGACCCTTTACACGTAGGGGCGTTTTATCGACCCTCAACAGTCTGTATGACCCCTTGGGATTTGCTGCCCCCGTCACCATTCAAGGAAAGTTAATCTTGAGAGAGCTAACTCATGAAAACAGCGAGTGGGACTCACCTCTCCCTCAAGAAATGCACAAAATCTGGTCTTCATGGAGAAACTCCTTGGAAGCGCTAAACGAGGTCCGAATCCCTAGGGCCTTCACAAACATACCACTCTCAAAAGCAGTACATAAAGAGCTGCACATCTTTTCCGATGCATCGACCAAAGCCATCGCTGCAGTGGCCTATCTCAAGGTCACCGACGATAAAGGAAACAACCAAATTGGCTTCATCACGGGGAAAGCGAAACTTGCCCCACGACCCGAACATTCAGTTCCCAGACTGGAGCTCTGTGCCGCCCTCCTGGCAACCGAACTGAGCGAACTAAACACCTCCTCAGACCCGTTGCCAGGATTGTCCTTCTCTGTGACGAGAACTAGCACATTCCTTGACGTCGAAGACGTCAGGCGGGGAGTGTTCTGTTCTGTGTACAACAGACCTACTAGCACCCATCTCCCTTTATCGGCCCCTTTGCTTGGGGGCTTCTTTCTGACCCTACACCGGTTGAAGGTTCCCGGTGCTCAGCCTCTATCTAGTTTAGCTGTCCCCAGCACGGCCACATGGCATGCCCCCAGCTTGGCCGCATGGCATAGTTTTCATCCTTTAAATATCTCGTCATTCTTGGACATCTCCGGTAAGAACTATCGCCTTTTTTCCTTCCTATTATGGAATTATTTAATGCAAGCATTATTTTTTAGTATCATTTTCTTCCTTAAACGAACTTTGTTTACCTTCTCACCACGTGCGGAACCTCCACCTTTCCTCTCGGAACTTGACTGTTACTCAGCATAATTTGTATTCTTTTTCTTCTATGAGTATTTCTTATGTTCAAATGCTTCTATTCTGTAAGCTTATCGTACCTACAACTACTTAAGGTCTTAGTAAATACTCACCTTCATTTTGTATTTCTGTATTTCTGAAGAAACGTGTTTTTATTTTCTTTCAGTTTTACCTTTGTCGACTGTCAATAAACCTGTGCCTAAAACATACTATGTCTCAGAGTCTTGATTGTCGATGAGAGTTTATGCTAACTGTCTCTAGGGTTGTGTACATTTCAACGAAATACACGCATCCCGGAGACAGTATACCAAGACTATTCGTCTTTCCTCCCTTTCCGCCGATAAGAAAGAAACAATGTATTGTCGAAAATGTCGATCCTGGAAAATCAAAAAACATATGAATGGATAAAATAAATAAAACAGAAGATCACCGATATAACATCTAAAATTGTTCTGGACAAACAGGAATAATATCTGGTTTGAATCGACCACCCAGAAGAAAAATATCCTTAGAAAAATAGAGATTAGCGCCTAAGATTGCGGACGGGTTCGTTCATTTTAATTTCTGTGACCATCGTCAAAGTTTTTATGACTGATATTATTTTGAATTCTTTTGGATGTAAGTGATACGGAAAAATTAATTACTAGCCCTAGGACGACCACAGGGGACCGGCTGTGTGGCCTGGTTGATCGAGAAATCACCTAAAACAACCAGCGTGAGACAAGCTGATAAAAAAAGATTAATTACAGGAAATACCCTTTTTGCCTACGCATTCTACAAGTTTAGATTCTTCACAAAGACAGTATACCAACCCTTGGATTAGGCTGAGGTTGGATGCTGAGAAAGCGGGAGAAGAGAGACAAATTAGCCCCCCACCATATAGAGCGATGGTGCGAGATGAGACGTAAAGAGAGTTGGAGTTAAGGGGCGACTTGATTCTTCTGACCACTCTCAAAAAGGGGTTGGACAACCTCTAAATTTGGAAAATTACTCGAGTAAACATATTTTGAGAATATGGGATTTTAGAAAAAGGTTGATGCTAAGGGTGCAAAGTAACCGAACCCCAGACCTTAGTCAACCCCACAAAGCAGGACTTCATATAAGCAGAAGGTCTGATACTCACAGGACAGATTGAGGAAAAAGGGGAAAGAGGAAAATAGCGCGTAACTTGATGAGCGTGAGTAAATGGATGGAAGAACATGGTTTGGGAGAAATAATAAAAAGATAAAAATTATTAAGACTTACAAGGGGCAGGAAGATGTGAAGGGCCATAATCGCCTTTGAATGGACACGGCGCATAAAAGAAGAAGGAGATGGGAAACATTCAACGCCAACACAAGAACCGGCGTAAGAGGTAAAATATGAGTGAAACTATTGACATTAAATTAAAAATGCAAAGTAATCAACGAAAAGTGAAGTACAAATAAAGTAAAGTTCTTCAAATACGATCCACAACCCACTTACATTGACATTTTAAAGCCGACTTTTGCCCGATAAATTGCAGCAACTCGATATATCATCGATTCTACAAATGATGAGTGAATCTCTGATGGGATATTGAGCAATGCTGTTCCAATATCTGTCTATAGATCCTATGATATTTCTAGCTGCATGAGCTTACGTGAAAATATGCTTCTTCCCCACATCTCATAAATAAGCGATTCAAAGTCTCTAGAACGTACGTTAAACAAATTCTGGGAAATATGGCAACCGATGTCACAGTGAATTATCCTGCTGGGATAATTCCTTCACTAAGTGGGGTTACACGGAGGCGATGGATAGGTGCAAATAGTAACGTAGAAGTCACCGGTCAATGACATGCTTAGGTGGCCAGCAGACTCCGCCTCTGCCAGATGAATACACCCGACAACATTATGTACCTACCACCAGCCTGCGTAGTCCCTTGCTAACAACTGGCATTTATGGCCTCATGGAATTTGTGACACACGTGAACACTACCAACAACTGGAACTGTGATCGAACCAGAGTACAGTTGATTTCACGGTCCTAGATGAAGCGATATGTTCTGTGTCGTGCTGTTAATAGATATACCCTTGTGGATCTTCTTCTCCTATATGCAATGGAAGTAAAAAAACAAAATACTGAACTGAGCTAATATTCTTCTGATATCTCCCGCACTGAATGTGGATGAAGCTAGAGCCGATATTGTTTGTTTGTTACCGCACATAATTCTAGTTAAACCCCCTGGTGACGATCATTAAGGATCAGTGGTCGATCACTACGCTGTCTATGGCGGGAGATAATACTTTCCATCCGGTTTTCGAGAGACGTCAAATATCACTACAGTTTCCTAAATGGAATGTCTGACTCTTTCGTATCCAGTTCACATGACGCACTAGATATTAGAGCACAACTGACATAGGTTTGGATATTTCCATAACATCTAGTTACGTCGGTGCCACCTACCATTAACTTTACATACTATCGCAAGTGACATTTGGCATATCAGTGTAGATCAGCAACTGCTTGCATTGAAAGACAGAAATGGAGAAGTTACCAAATATAGGAACAATATATTAAAAGATCCAAAGTTGTATTCTTCGAAAATAAAGATTCAATCAATGCAGCATATACTGGTAATGTCCCTGATGAAACAACAAATGAATTAATGTTTGCGTCTCAAAATATGAAACAGAAAAAAGCACCAGTCAAAGATGGCATATTAACAGACGTTTTAAAAGAAGCGGGAGAAGGATTGCACAACAGATTAGTACAACTAACTGCTGAGTGCATATGGAAAAATGACTCCTAATATCAGTTTAGGATTAGTAATTTTTATATTTTTTTTCACATTATTATCTAACATAAAAATTATTCTCAAAAGTATTTACAAAAAGTCGAACAAATACTGAAGATGAAAACCAATCACACGAACAGGCAGATTAGACTTATTCATCCATAGAGAAAAAAAAAGAATATAACAAACAACTTTGTTAAGCCTTAATTGACGTAGAAAGGCATTTGATACTCTCACTACGAAAACAAAGCACTAATGAAAACTATATAAAAGTTTCTGATGATATATACGATAACAGTAGTGCGATAATTTAACTCCACAAAGACAGGAATAGGATAAATATTGGAAAAAGAATGGAACAAAAGGCTATATTTTCACCGAAACTATTTACAGCAGGCTTTGAAAATATCATCCTGAAAATGAACTCGAAATGATGAGATTAAACATAAATGAAGACTATTTAAACAATCTACGATTTGTTGTCTAATATCAGAATAAGCGAATGAATTATAAGAAATACTAAAAGATCTAAATAGGGAAAGTTGAAATAGTGGTTTTAAAATATAGAATTGTAAAAATAAAAAAACAGAAGTAGAAGATAAAGAACTGGAGAATGTCCAGGAATATATACACTTAGGAAAGGAAACAACACTAAGGAAAGACCACAGAAATGAAATAAAACTATGCATATCGATGGGGGAAATATTTTAAAATAGATATAATGAAAAGAACCTTGACAATATGCGAAAAACAAGGGAAATGAGGAGAAAACAAGGAAATTAACAAAATCACTTGAAAACAAACTCAAAAACGCGGAGTGATCAATGGAAAAAGCAATTCTATGAATAATTCTAAGAGAGAGAGAGAGAGGGAGGTAGAGAGAGAGAGGGGGAGAGAGAGAGAATAGACCAAGATATCATAGAATTGATTAAACGAGAGAATTAGAAATGTGCGGATACATAGCAAGAAAAAAGGATAAAAATCGAAACACAAATGGTTTTTACCCATCAGTGGACTACCAATGATGGCTTCTGACCACACACACACATACACACACATACACATATATATATATATTCCCTATGTGGTGGTCCCCTTTCCGAATATGAGACTCGGGTTCGAATTTCACTATGGTCGATCAGGAAGGTGATTTCTTGATGTTACTGACCTGGGGAGGCAACGGATGTAACACGCCACAAAAACTTTTTTTTTCCAATTTGTCATGCTATTTTTCTAAATACTGTTTGTTGATATATAAAATTATACAAAATTATATATTGTTATATCATATATATATGTGTGTGTGTGTGTGTGTATGTATTATAGTAGGGTTTCCTGGTCATCATTCACGTCTGTGTGTGTGTGTGTGTGTGTGTGTGTGACTGAGAGATGTTTATACATAGTGGACTCTCCCGTCGATTTCGATGTATGAAGGCCAAACGTTTCAGTTTAAACTAAACCGCTGAACTATAAGCAAATGCTCAAAATTCTAGAAAGAGTCACGTCAGTTCACTGCTAAACAGCGAGCGCATCGACACTGTCATCGACTTGTCTCTTTCATCGTATTCTACCATAAAAGGTTGTAGCATATTTCCCATATATTGGCGATACCCTATTCATATACCTCCACGATACATCACTATCAGATGTTCTCGATAAATTAAACAAGGTAGAACACACTGTCGATTTCATTACGAAACAGAATCGGACCATAATTTACCATTTCTTGATGCCATCGCACTCATAACGATATATTTGGTTTCATTTATGCAGGTTTCGATGAAGACTAACGAAATTTCTTTGCTTAAGATTTTTTCATTTTTCTTTGGTTCGTCAAATAACAAAAAAATACAATGAATAACTAATGGACTATCAAAGAAAAATAAAATAAAACTCTTTTATAATGGTTTATAAGAGCCGAAATCGCTTAGAAAACGTTGGACAATTCATGTTCAATATTTACCTGGAAGCCTTTCAAAAATGGTCTGAACTGTAAAAAAAAACTAAAATAGCGGGATTACATGTTGCGTAATTATCAGTTTCACAATGACTTAGCAAGAAGATTCTTCCGGTCTTGTGCAGAGATGTTTGTCAAAATATAGCTGCACCCAGATCTGCCAGCACCATCAAAATCCAAATCTGGCCCGATTCCAAAACCTAAAATCACGATCGAACGAAGCACGAAATGAAACAGCTGACGATGATCCCGAAAGAGAAATTTGCAGATTTGAAAACTGTAAGGAACACAGGTATAAGGTCATGAAATACAAAGGAGAGTATTTTGAAGAGGACTAAGGCGCCAATACCCTAGGTAGGCTTCTTTTGTTAATATTAAATCGGTGAACGCTTTCTGTATATACCAGCGTATACTTAAGCGTATGTGCATATATCTGCATAAGATATATTCGTAGATTCTGTCTGTGAGGGATAATATATATATATATATATATATATATATATATATATATATATATATATGTGTGTGTGTGTGTGTGTGTGTGTGTGTATGTATTAAACACGCAAGATAAGAAGATGAACACCTGATTCGAGATATTAAATCTCGTTGGATTTCAATACCATTGGGAAGACTCGATAAAAAAAATCGATTTTTGTTTGTTCAGATATGGCTGACTTTCTTTCACAAATTTCTTGCCAAAATGGAACTTATCTTCTGGGAAATGAGATTTTGTAATGCGATTCTCCGAGGATAACATTTCCTTGGTTGGTTTCCAGGCTAAAAAAAAAATTAAAATAAGTCTGATCATTAATACAAACATTTAGTCAAAGATGAGGCACTGGACGACGGGTTATCAAGTTTAAAATTCCATTCTTGAGACCGAGTAGATGACAGTCCTTATTACAATCTCAAAACTTACTTTTATATAAAACCAGTCATCATTTTAACACGCAAAACCTTTGACATTGTGAATATATAAATCTTAAATATTTTTGGACAAAGAAAATCCAAAGTTGAGCATTTATCTTTCATGATTATATTTAAGAGTTCTATTTTATTCAGAGAGGTGATCTGAATCGTTGGTGTTGTAATGATTAACCAAGCATTTTTTTTTTATTATTATTTACGGGCATGTTTTTCGGAGTTATTTTCATCTTCCAGTTTGCTTGTACTTGGCAAAAATCTTGGCTGTCAATGATTTTCACGTGAGGTTCCAATTCATTTTCTTAACAAAGGCTCCATTTTTTTTTTTTTTTTTTTGTTGTGAATAACCCTGCTAGTTTCGACTGACACACACAGCTGTAATTTCCAAAGCCGGAATGAGCAATATTAAAAGGAAACACCAAGAAAAACATTTCAGCATTGCGTGGCAGTACATGAAGCGATCAAAAGAACAGTGATATCAAACTAGTTTCTTTTCCTTGAAAGAGCCAAAACATATACAAATTTAAACGAGTTGATAACATTTGAATCTATATAACTCCATAGACAATGTTTACTAATAAGTTACAGAAAGTCATTCTCTCTCACACACACACAAAAAGAGAAAAACTGAGCTAAATATGTTATTGATTGATCCATTGTTTAATAACGAACATATCAGACAAAGACCGTTCTATGAACAGCGTTCCCTTGTGGAAGTTAACAAGGCTGTGGGTTTTGTGTGTATTTTTTAGATGAAGGTGCGTGTTCAATATATAAGCAAAGATAGAAGAAACATACATATTTATTTGCTTTAGTAATGAGTGGTCCTTTGATATTCGGTGTCACAAAAATGTTCATTTATAAGGTGGATATTTGTAGCTGCTTAGAGAAGTGTAGTTTTGAAGTCAGACCATACTAGGGTTAGTAGTAATATTAGAAATAGGTCAGTGTCAATCTACTGTGCATTTCTCGGCCCTAAGCAGGGCAGAAATGCCATTATTAGTTAGCCTGTTAACTATTTTTTTCACACACGGCCTCTTAACTACTACTTCTCGAGCAGCCGCGTCTCTGTTAGTCATTCTCGCTGCCCTCTCTGCTTCTAGCTCAGACGTGTCAGCTTATATCCTCTTGACCAGGACCCGAGATTATGTCGGTAACTTTCGTTTCAGCTAACATCAAAAGTCTCTTTGTGTTAATTTTTTAACTGCCAAAAATTACTTTCCTTTCATTTTCAATTTTTATAACGAAAGTTATGCGTGGAGCCTATCTGATTTTTAGTAATTTTCAGTCGGCTCTGTTCCTGCAAACTTCTGGCGTTTTTCTGTTGAGTTCAGTCTTTTCTTTTCTTCTTTTTTTATTTGAGGGTTGTCTTCTCGTTAGTTGATAGAAGTATAGAAAGAGAAGTTTAGAGAGAGAGAGAGAGAGAGAAAGAAAGTAAGTAAGTAAGAAAGAAAGAAAGAGCTAAGAGTTTTAACTTTTATTACTCCGGATGTGACTTCATTTGCTGTACAAAAAGTTTATCCTGCCAATGAAAGTGACGCTGATCCCTGAACAATGGTTTGTTTGAATTTCATAGATGTGTTGCCATATCCAGCTATGGCAACAGAAAACATCTTTGAATGAAATTAATAAGGATACTGCAATTGAGAGGCCTTGAAAAAGAGTGCAGTAGAAAGGGAATTAATATTAATAATCCAGCGTACTGAAGGTTTAAGGAAATCACAAATGCCTTATTTTAATTTGAATTATTTTTATTTTTATTTAAAAATTTAATTTATATATTTCTTTATTTTTATCGGGACTCACTGTACATCTTTCGTACAAAGTTAAGGAATAGATAAATAAATATTCATATCTGTGACGGTCAAATTACGTAGATTAATTTATCTGTATATGTGAATCAATTCTTTATCTTTGTTACTTGCAGATAAGTAATCTTTTTGTTTATTTCTTGTTTGTTTTGAATGTTTGTTTTTGTTCAGTTCATGAGTTCGTAATACTCGAAAGCAGTTTTCTGTCTCATGTGATAGATTCGTAAAATTATTGCTAAATGGTTATTTTTTTTAATAAACCTAAGGAATTGATGTCATTTCTCTAGAGATCTTAAACACGTAATCTCTTAAAGTATCTTCAGAATTCTTGACTTTATTTTCATTTAATTTACAATAACTACCCTACTTACGAAATGAAGAGATTCTTGAAACTTGTATATTAATCTAAATTATTTACGTTATTTACACGCGGACTATTATCCTCATCTTTGTTATTATCACAAAGTTTCGGCTGTTGTGTTCTCCGGCCTTCATCAGGTGATTGACGATCCCAGTAACCTTTAAGGAATGTTGAAATTAACCCTTTATTTAATCTACGGAGGCAGATTGTTCTCGCTCTGCTGAACATGTTCAGGGATGTCTCGTCTAGTTCTTATTCAGCACTGCTCAGTTATTGCTTGCCCTGTTTCCAGTGAGTCCAAGAATGCACTACCCGGCACAGGAATTGAACTCAAAATTAAGATATCATCAAATTCTCGAATGAACACTTTAATCCACTAAACCAGAAGTTCTAAACTGGGGTTGATATGGTCTTCGGGGTTCCATGGAACATTACTGGCGGCCCCCACAAAAAATAGCAAATTGGGTGTCCACGATAATAATTTAGTGGTCCACAGAGCAATTTAACTTCAGAACAGTTGTTAAGCTGAGAATTGGAATTTCTGCAGTAATCTACGCCATAATAAAATACTAAAAATAAAAATAAAATAAAAAAAAACAACTCTAAAACTAGCAGAAAATGAGATCAAGCGATGTAAGTTAGCGTCCCTTTTACTCTGCCGGGTGTTTTGATTGTGAAATTTGAATAAAAACTGAGAAGGATATATAAAGGAAGGATTATATATATATATATATATATATATATATATATATATGTGTGTGTGTGTGTGTGTGTGTGTGTGTGTGAAGAAAAATTATATAGAAATTAAAATTTATTATATAAATTAATTTAATATACTAATAATAATTAATATTAATTTTAAATATTAAGAAAATATTAATATATTAGTGTAAATTAATTAATATAAAATATTTTTAAATATTAATAATGAAATTAATTTAATATATGTTATATAAGGATTATATATAAAGGAAGGATTAATAGTATTAATCTCTTCTATTTCATCAACCATAGGGATCTCATTGAATAAATCTGCACTTTTTTTTAATTTATTAATTGCTCACATATTTTAAAAAGATTTATTATGAGCTATTTTACTAGTGTACATAATGTTCTGTAGAATTTAGTTGTTAAATACAAGTTTATTCTCATTAAATTAGTTTTACTTTAAAATAAAGCATATACATCTACTATATCTATAATACAATTCCTTATCTATTAGAAGAAAGTAAAATAAGATTTTTTTCCCCGAATGGCTATGGAAGCCCAACAAAAAAAAAATTAAGAATAAAAATGGTTCAAGGGTTAAAAAAAAGGTTGAGAACCGATGCACTAGGCTATTGTCACATAGGACATCTCTATGACATCCCTAATCATGACCAGGGGAACGTGAACAATCTACCGCCTTCGGATTTCGCTGTCACATTTACCATCCTCTGTTAAAACAATTCCCAGATATTTAAACTTATGTACTTGTTTGGTTTTAGCATCTTTGATTTGTAGTTTGAATCTTGAACTTCTTCTCTTACTGACAACCATAAAAACATGAATGTTATAAATCTATAAATATATCTTCTAGAGTTTTGGAGATAGACCCCCATAACCATATATATGCTGAAACTACATTACTCAGGGTACTTGGATAAGTATATTTCATTTTGATCAAAGAGGGTTCCCGGGGGCGGGGACACACAACAATAACTATGACGTTGACTGATTACTCTCACAGGACATTACTCCTAATAAATTCGATCCTCACTGAATGCAAGACACATTTAACCTTGTGCCAGACTAAGTTAAACTTACTCCTGCGAAATCGTTGGATTAGACCGTGATGATTCATCTTTTTACTGCTGAATACTAGTGTCGAAATGTAAGACAGTCGTGTTAACTGCTTAACAGATTATATCGATTATAACACCTTATATAGATTATTCTCACTAGAATTATTCTAGTATATGAGATTAGGCGGGAAATTGTCGTCCATATTTTCAGTGAAAAAATAAGATTTTGGACGGAAAATTTAGCGTCATTACTGTGTATTGTGTGCGGTAAGCAAAAATATTCAATCGTTTTTTTCTGTTATACGAGGGTCGTCTGAAAAGTTCATAGGCTGACTATGAAGGAGTGATGCTAGAACCGTGAAATCTCGCATGCATTAATTCCAACTCTTCTTATTAACAACTGCATTGTTTCTTTCCTGGTAAATTGTCATCTGCCTGTTCAAAGAAAACTTCAAAAGTAGTAGGCTTCTCTTGAAAATAGACAAAATTTGGTATTGTGGTATTATCTAGTACCTGCAGAAAAAGTGTTTAACCTCCATGGACATTCATGCTAACATGCTTACTACATTAGGGGTTGGCGCTCCAGCTATATCGACAGTGCACAAGTGGGCACCTGAATTTAGTCGGGGAAAGAAGAGTCTTGAAGAAGAGCCAAGGTCTGGACGTCCTGCAACTGCCACCACCGAGGAAAACACTGATCGTGATCACTACATGGTGATGGATGACAGGCAACTGACTATAAATTAAATCGCCAATGCTGTTAGCATATCTCTTGAGAGAGTTGAGAATATTCAATGGCTACTGTGCGTGATTGTGGATTTAAACTGGTTGATCACACTCCCTATTTTCCTGATTTGACTATCATCTTTTCCCCAACATGAAAAACACTTCGCTAGGAACCAATGTCTCAATGATAATGACGTCATATCTGCTGGTGATGAATTTTTGACCAACAGAAAGAACAGTTTTATTTGAACAGTCAGATGTCAGTTTACTTGGAAAGAAACAATGCAGTTATTAATAAGAAAAGTTGAAATGAATACATGCATGATTTCACAGCTCTAGCTTCATTCCTTTATAGTCAGCCTATCAACTTTTCATCCCACTCTTGTATAGTCGACAACTTCATGCTCAGTTTTGTTTTTTGCTCTTATGCAGTCAACAGCTACATGGGAAATGTTACGTTTTTGCTCTTATACAGTCAACATAATAAAAATTATTTTTTGTTTGTGTACAGTCAACACCTACATCGTAAACTTTACTTAGTGCTCTTATACAGTCAACAACTTCATGCCACGTCGCATATACGCCGTTAGTGAAGCAAAAAGAAGCGCTATACGTTATTAAGTAGGCATCTGTAATTTATTGGCACTTCTGTTCTTTTTCATATCGTTTTCTGTTTCTTTGTAATTAAAGCGCCAAATTTAATTTAGCAATTTTAATTAACGACGCCAACTTTCTTTTTAATTAAAGGCACCAAATATTCGCAAGTGTCCCCTTTCTGTTCATATAAGTCCCTGCATCGTAGAGTTTGTTTTTGTTGTTGTTATTGTTGCCTTTTTTAGCTATACACACAGCTGCTTAACTTTTTGGCTTTTAGAAAGTAAAAAAGAAAGAAAGAAAAATGAAAGAAGAAAAAGAAAGAAAGAAAGAAAAAGGAAAGAAAAAAAGAAAAAGAAAAGAAAAAAAATGTTTAAAAACAAAACTGCACTTTATTCCTATATGTTTTGCTCTTTGTTTACTCAGATCGTTATCAGTGTTGGCACTTGTTTGGCAGCGTCTGGTTGCACATCTACCCCAAGAATTGCTGCAAGTTTTCAGTGAGAAAGAGCTGGAAAAACGAGTAGATCGGGAGGAAGGAGCAAATGGTAGGGAGATGTACAAAAATACAGTCATAGAAGAAAAATAGCCAAGATCGAGAAAAAAAATGGGGGGGGGGAAATAGGTCAGTCGTTTGAGAAAACCGCGAACTTATTGCGCCACACTTTGCAAATGATCAGAGTCACGTGACTGTGAAAAATGGCCGTTCGCAATCTCGGTGACAACTGATAAAATGCAAAATGACTTTCGACAGTTCCCTGTGTGACTGTGCGCCTGTGTGGTGTGGTGAATGTGGCGGGAGGTTTGCTTTACAAACTAAAGTACTTACATATTTCACACCGGTTTCAATGATCAGTGTTCGAGTCTGACCAAAAGCAAATATTTCAAATGCAGATTTTTCTAATACCCCTTTTCCTCAATTTGATTCTCGGCTGGGCCAGACTAAGTAAATAAATATTGCTTTGTTTAGGAACTTATACGGGTATTTTATGCATTACATGTTGATCATATGCGTACGCATAGGTGTTTTTTTTTTCAAGTTAACGACAAAAAATATATTTCAGCATGACTTTACGTCTTCATTAATACTGAATTCATACCAATATCTATCAATAAATATATCTATTCACTGATTCGTTTTTACGGCTTATCAACCGGTTATTAAAAGCCAGAAAATATTTTTAGATTATAAGATAGATAGATTTATTTATTCGTATTCTACGGCTTATCAACACTTTGCAGGTTATTTAAAGCCAGAAAAGATTTTTACATTGTAAAAATTTGTTTTGCTTTTTTTAGATAAAAATGACTTTAGTGATACAAGTCTTACTAATTAACCCATAGGTGGGGTAGATGTGGATTCATGCCTTTCCCAAGAGTATTTGCACGAAAGTGATTATAACGAACCCGATTGGAATTGGAACACGGCTCTCTGATTAAAAATTCCAGGCTCTTATCCATTGCACCACCCATACATTCAACCTTACAGCATCTGCCACCCATCTAAGTACTGACCAGGCTCAACGTTGCTTAACTTCGGTGATCGTTTGGGAACGTGATGTGGCCGTAAGCGAGATTGGTATATAGATCTTGCTTAGATAGATAGATAGATAGATAGATAGATAGATAGATAGATAGATAGATAGATAGATAGATAGATAGATGTATGTATTCATTTAAATTCTCACTAACACTCTTTACCCATATAGCCATATTCGAAAGCCGTGCATTGTCATGTAAGAAAGTCAAATATTATTCCATCAAATGCTATCAATGTCAGAAATGTAAACAAACAAGATGGTGGACTACGGCGTTCAAAGTAAGTGTCAAATATATAGTAAAATATGAATGATGCCTATCAAATAGCCTTCGTAGCATAATAAAAATTAAGGCACTGTCGCAGACATTGAGGCTTCTCAGGGAAATGGACACTAATTCTTTATTTCTAATCCGACCTGCTTAACGATCGTAGAACCGTTTACCCTAAAAATCAACTGAAATATAATGAAACAGACACGAGTCAAAAAACCTTATTAATAATGGCATTTAAGAAAAAAACTACTACATATATTTACTAATTGCTGTAAAACCAAACCAAAATAAAAATGAAAGAAATACTAGTAAAAAAATGAATAATTAAATATCTAGGAAGTGTTTTAACAGACAACAGAACGTGTGACATTGAAAACCGAAGGCATATTGGGATAGCGAAAGATGCCTTTCAAATACTAAGCAAAGTATTAACAAACATGAAAATTTCGTTAGAAACGAAGAAAAAAGTACTGAGCTGCTATGCGATATCGGTCATTCTATATAGCAGTGAATGTAGGACAATCTCATCGCAGATGAAGAGAAAACTTCAAGCAACAGAAATTCTACAGAAGGATGTTGAAAATCTTATGGATTTAACATGAGAACAATAACATAGTTTCAGAGAAAATGGAAACAAAAAGGAGATTTATACTTAGAATCATAAAGAAATAATTGAAATTTCTAGAATACATAATGAGGAAAGAGGGCTAAGTAAAATGAACACTGACAAGACATTGATGGCAACAAGGATAGAAGAAAGCGACGCATAACCTACCTCACCTACTTATGAAAATGGTTGGCAGGACAGGGATCAGGAGAGATAGCGAAAAGAAAATTTTTACTAAGAGCGACAAAGTGTGGAGAAACATGAGCGCTTACGCCCTGAATGGAGAAGGCACATAGAAGGAGAAGGCTAGTTATTAGACGTGCAAATACAATAATCGCCTATAAATTTGTAGGTTCTTAAACTACTGAATTCATCATCAGCTTTACCGGTTCATGCTCCGGTGTGTAATCAACGAAAGGAACTACACAGCTAAACACACAAGTAGAATAAATCTATTCATAGGAACAACTTATTATTAACCATTTACTACACTTTACTGATGATTTTTCTTCTGCTACACAAACAATTCAGAAATAGTTAACTAGTTAAATATACAAAAATATTCAACGCTAATGCAACGGGAACGTCTAATGATTTTTCGAGTTCAATTAAAAAGTAATAGATACATATTTATAAAATATTTAATGTATAAAAAGTATAAAAATGTATAAAAAATCTATACAAAAAGAATAAAATTTATAAAAAAAAATGTATAAAAATGTATAAAAAGTATAAAATTAGTGGATACATATGTATAAAATATTTAATGTATAAAAAATATATAAATGTATAAAAAATGTATAAAGATATATAAAAATGTATAAAAAGTATAAAAATGTATAAAAAGTATAAAACTGTATAAAATGTATAAAAAGTATAAAAGTAGTGAATACATAGGTATAAAATATTTAATGTATACACATGTATAAATGTGAGTACGCACATGTCATTATGTACACATGTTCAGATATTTTTGCATATGTGGGTATTTAAATATACTAATATCATTACATTAGTATGCCAATATATTAAGTGTTTAAATATACTAATGTTTATATTAATAATTAATATTATTATTAATAATATTAGAAGGTCGAATATGTTTTTGACAACTCTTAAAGCATACTAATATTAGTAGAGTAATATAGTAAATGTTTTAATATAGTAAGTATATTACTATACTAATACAGTAAGTGCTTTAATATACTAATATATGTATATTAGTATACCAATCTATTAAGTGTTTAAATATACTAATATAATATGAGTATACTAATATACTTAGTGTTTAAATATAGTAACTTTCATATTAATAATTGATATTATTCTTAATAATATTAGAAGGGGAATATGTTTTTGATAACTAAACTCTTAAAGTATATTAATATTAGTATATTATACTAATATATTTAATATTTAAATATATTAATAAAAGTATATTAGTATAGTAATATACTAAGTGTTTAAATATTCTAATATACTTATATTAGTATACTAATAAAATATTCTAATAATGTCTAAGAAATATGTGTCTGTATCTATGTGTTGGATGATGAAATGTAGATGCTTTTTCTGCCTTATACATCTAGTCCTTGAAAGGATTAATAAAAGCAAGCGTGACAGTCCACAAAAAGACACGTGTGTATCATTGTACGAGCAAAAAGACAAACTTTACTAGACCTCAAAGGACTAGATATTTTGGAGAATCGTAATCGCTCAGGTCTCGAAGGGACGCGGCACATAGACGACGACGAAGAAGAAGAAGAAGAAGAAGAAGAAGAAGAAGAAGAAGAAGAAGAATGTTTCAATGTTATAATCTTTGCTTAATTTCAGAAAGTTACTTTTTGTTATTCCGATGCGCCTTCCAATTTCTGTGTCACATTTTTCGTCGCCTGTTTAAAGCACCTCCCAGATAGTTACTTTTTTGTCCGTGTTTAATTCTGCTGTTTCTGCAAATTTGGTTACCTCTATTACTGACGACTCCGCATTCTGCCTCTTTTATGCTTAAGTCTTTGACCTTCGCCTTTTGACCTGATTCTTCCTGCAGATATGAAATATTTACCAAAGCTCTATTTCTGTTTTTTTGGTTTAAAATATATTTTTGGAATCGACGCTAATGATCAAAATGGTCCCTTAAAGATGGTTCTTCCATTATCTCAATAGAATCGTCAATGTACCCTACCGAATAATTCACTTTTATAACATTTCTCAGTGAATGGGGGTTACTTGACGAACTATTATCGAACTCCCAAAATGGACTGTTTTTAGACGGCTAAAAAAAACAACTGTCCTGTTTTTACCCATAGCGAACGCCAAAGAATATTCCTGCTTTTCCAAAGAAAGATTGAACTTCATTCACTGATTCCATTTTTCGTGAGTTTAACCATTACGCCACCTGCCTCTGACTCCTAAAAGTGCATGCCAACATTTGCTTTTATATATATTACTTCCGACTTTCAAGTTTGCCACAGCAGGTAACAATAAAAAGTACATCATCATCTTTAGTCACATGACTGAATGTGGTCGTAGGGTCGCTGCGCAGCTGAACATCTGACCAGCTCCTTCCATATATCTCGGTTGCGTGCCAATGAGTCTGCGAATCTATCCAGTGATGTTCTCAGCACATTTTTCTGCTGTTTGCCTCTTCTTGCTTTGCCTAAGATTGTATCCGTTAGATTGCTGGCTCTTATGACGCAGTCATACAATTTCAACTTATTTTTCTTGACACTAGTTAAGAGGTCTTCCAACGGTGTCTCACACTGCGTCATTTGTGATGCGGTGTACGTAGAATTCGAGGATTCTGTGCTGTATTTCAGCTGTTAATACCCAAGATTCGCAGGCTTACAGAAATACTGAGAAGGCCAATGCAAGCAACAGTCTGATCTTTGATTTCAGACAGATCTTTTTTTTTTATTATTAATTTCACCCTAAGCAAGGCAATAAAGCCACTAGGACGCAAGAGTTTACTAAGTGTTAGAAACTATGAGAAAAACTACTGTTAAGGAGAGAGGACCATAAAAAATAAGAATTAAGAAGACAGAAAATAACAATTGAAACTGCATTTAAATTTTCGAAGATCAAAATTGACAAGAAAGCAAGAAGCCAAAAGAGAGTTTCACAAGCGAGAAGTGCGATAGAAGAAACTGTTAGCATAGGACTTACGGTTACAACTAGACATTTCAACTGTAAAATGATATGACCTTGTCGCCAATTTAGTACCGTGCTTAAATTCATAAAGTTTAGGTATTTAGAGAAAAGTTCATGAGAACAATTACTATGAAAATATTTACAGAAAAGGCACAGGGAAGATGCGTTATGGCAGTGGGAAAGAGACTGAAGCCGAGATGCCAAGTCAGGAACCAATAACTTTGCAGATTCTTCTTTGGATTTCCAGGTGCTTCTTAGTTTTGCGACAGTATGTGCTGCTCTTGAAATTATTTCTATTCTGGTGTTTTCTTCGCTGGTAACCAAGCCAAGATATTTGGATGGGTTCACTAAGTAAAAGTAAGTTAATATCTGCCTTTATCTCTGAGATAATGTATTATTATTACTTGCATTATTTACATTATTCAGACTCAGTTATTTCCCTTTACCTCAACTCTCCAAATTTTGGTGCACTACTGCCTGGTATTGAACTCACAACTCTTTGGGTCTAGTCACTGGATCTAAACAACGTCTTTGTCCACTGGGCTATGTATCCTCAAGGAATGTTGTGTTAAAGGGAAATAAATGAAACATCCGGAAGAGGCATGGCACGTTGAACTAGAACAATCTAACCCCGGTGGACGAAATAAAGAGTTCGGTTCGAAATTCCAATCACCTGAAGAAAGCCGGAGCGTGCAACAGCCTAAACGTTGTGAATATGGCAATGAAGATGTGGATTACAGTCCGAATAATGTAAATAATGCAAGCAAAATAGTTAAAATATTAAAATATACAAGATACTATTCTAGAATTCATGGAATTTATATACATTCATCAATCTGGTACTAAGAGTTTTCCGTGTCTAAACGGAAATTTCACCGATTTCAGTAAATTGCTGCACAAAGAGACAAGCGACCTCTTTTTTTTTCTTTCTCTGAGGAAGCCCCGTGGCTCCCGAATTTCTGAGCAATACTCTATATTAAAAAATGTTTCACTTGATAAACAAATAGAAACCCCCACTCATCTTACCTCGCCATATTTTTGATCTATTGTTAGTTTATCCAATACTACGCCCGAGGACCACTTAAGATAGAGGGTTATTAAATGAGATTGCTGTAAGGAAAAGGTAAGAATAAATTTTAAAAATGCATATTATAAGGACATTATATGATAGATATCGATTGGTCCTGGACTTCAAGAGATGAAGACTGTAGTTGTTAGGGAAGCAATCTCTTGGGATTCTGTTCCACAAAGCAACAGTTCCAAGAAAGAAGATTAGAACTTTCTCCTTACCAAAGAAACACAAATGGAATGGTGATGATTTGCCACCATGAATACGGCATGGCGGGTCCTAGCTGTGAAGGTCTGAACTGGTGAAACTAAGGAACGTAACTCGTCTGAACACCTGCCGCGATAGAGAAGTAAGAGTCTATCAACGTTTTGTCAGTGGCAAAAGGGTCGCAGGGTAGAGAATATTTCATCACCTACAAGTCTGCATAAGCGATTCAGAACTCTGCCGAGACTGGACAGTGAGGATATGGCAGCACCAGCCTAAATACTCCATTATCGGTCTGACCTGACTCTAGTAAAAATAGAGCATGGCATCGACAGTTTTTTCTCGCCCCAAGCAAGGCAGTAATGCCATTAATACATAAGGGCTTACAGGGAGTGAAAGAGAATGAGAAGACTGAGAATAGGGAGGATTGAATAAAGGACAAAAAAGGAACGGGGTTCAAGAAGTCAGAAGATGGCGATTGATGCTGCATTTAAATGTTTTAAAGATTGTAGTTATAAGGGAAACAAGAAAAAGGAAGAGAGATCTACAGGCGGGAAGTAGGAGAAAATAAACTGTTGGGGTAGAATTGGCGATTTCATTTAGCTATTTCAACAGTGAATCTAGAAGCAATTTATGTAGTCGGAGTACTAGGAGAAAAAGCTCACCAAAGTAGTTGCCATGAAAATAGTTAGGCATTTTCTTGCCCAAGTAGTGTTGGCATGAATCCTTCTGTCAGTTTTCACATAAATGAATTGATGTGAACTCATGCGTATCTGGGATGGACATGTGAGCTTATTTATTTTCAAATATAATCTTGTAAGTACTGTATATTTGTAAGTATGCAATAAGAAACCAAACATATTTTCTTACACATACAAATAATGAAATGTGTTTGACTAACACATCTGGGTGTCTGTACGCTGATATATAATTGAATACGGTTTATCTTATTATGTGCGTGTAGCGTAGCGGTTATCAGCTTTGAAAATAGGTATTCGCGTACTGAGTTCAAGCTCCAGTGGAGGCTGCACGAATAAGATTTCACGTGTCTAGCGGATCTATTTCTATTATCATATTTTGGGTAGGATAAATCTCGAGAAATTCTTTGCACTTTAACCAATCGGAGGTCTTAGCTTATGGCTATTTATATGGCTGGTCAGAACAGCTTGAAAGAGGCAGACGTGGACACAAAAAGCGCATTTTCATTATCCATTGACAGATCCTTTCTTGCAGAAATTTTCACCTTTGCGTGACTGCGCGCATTTACTTCAAATAGCCCAACCCCTCGGAAATATATACATACATATTGTTTTCACGGTTATCTGAGACGAAAGATAGAGTTCGTTTTCAATCAGAAATTTTATTTCTATCTTTCAAGGTTGCAGGCAGTTTCCTATTTATTTTTCAGCACACGCACGCACATAGACACGCACTTACTGTTGAAATGCGGCTATTTCCAATAAAGTCCATCGGTGGACGCGCTTCGGGTGAGGCATAGAGATTCGGAACTGAAACATTATTAACCTTAAATTATAACGCCAAAACGTTCTACAGAAAACCAAAAATATTTTTTAATCGCATGGTTTTAAGTATGATAGGGACGCCCAACCGGACACTAATTCTTTCTGGTTTTAATGCTATGCAAAACCCACACGTGCCTATGTGTGGAAATATTATCAAGATTACGAAAAAAAAGAATGATTTTAAGATATTTATAATTGTCATCACTAAACTTCGTTGTTTAATTTTATCTGAGCCATGTTTATATATTTGGTGACCTAACTCCATTTGCTTTTAAAATTGAGTGACGGGAAGGGCCCCGCTCTCTAACCATCATTGGCAGCCGATCTAGGAAACGGACAGTTCTGAATTCAAATCCCAGCCATCTGAACATGAGTTATTCTCTCCAGTGGGCTCATACAGAATGTTGTTGACGCCGACGTTCATTGAGCTGAAGGAAGGAAAACTGGCCGAATGATTGGATAGTGTTGAGATGTTGTGAGGTTCCCGTGTGTCGGTGTATGAATCAAGACAAACACAGTTGTAGAGGAAAATACTGGTATATTCATAAAAGCAATTAACAATAGAGTGATTAGTAGAACGAAGGTTGGTTAGTACGAAACAATATCCAAAGTCTATAGTCCAACGGTATGTACCGGGTAAGCTTATCTGGCCTGCTCACGCTGACTCTCTCTGACGCTCTGTCACTCTCTCTCCAGAGCTGACTTATATAAGAGGGACCAGTCCATTACTAGTTAGAAGGTGGGTGCGCCCCAACAGATAGGTTGAGAAAGAAAATGATTTTTGAATAATAGATATTTTTTTCATTTTAAGGCTACGAATTTAATACTGTACCTATGGATGCTAGCTCGTTGTCGAGTATGACTATCGTAACATATCACTTCAATGGCTGCTAATTAAATGTTTAAAATGGAGAAAAACATTGCAGCGGTCCAATCCCACTCTCTAAGCAAGAAAAGCATGTAACCATAAAGAAGAACCAGCCAATACCATTGGATGCCGCCAAGCCACGCGAGTTACACTAGAGTTTGGATATCTTAAAAAAAGGCTAAGTGGTTCAAAACAAAATGAATAATTGCATTATTATTTACATTTTTTCGTATTTTTCCAATGAAACATGACCAAGTGCGCATGTTAGTACTTCGTATGTCCATTCCACGAAGTCGTTTCTTGCAGATTGACCACAGATTATCGACTGGATATAAATCAGGAGAGTTTCCAGGCCAGTCTATAGTATTTTGATTTGCTCACTGGTAAGGCTTGTCAGTGTGTTCTTGCAGCGTTACAATTTTCTTACGCTTCCTTGGAATAACGTCCATCACAGACAATGGCCGTAGGACAACTAATCGACAGTCGAAACAATAGTGTCTGGACAGTCGAAACAATAGTGTCAATCACGGATGACGCAATATTTTTCAAAGCCAAAAGAATTTCATCATACACCCCGAAAAGAGATTCATATTACTGAACGCCACTACAAATAACATAATCTGAGGAAAAAATAGAAATCGATTACACCCTGTCACTCCAGTGGGTTTAAAACTGACCGTATGATGAGAGAAAGGAAACTAAAGCGGTTGTTTCAATTAATTTGTACAAGAGTGCATGTATATGCAATATTTTTAATATATACACACACAAACACACGGGGGAGAGGGGGAAGAGTGAAATCGATTTTTTATTGATTATTCAATTTATAGTTTAATCGATAGAGAAGAATAATGTGCGAATGAGATTGAAAAAGTCAATGAAATATAAACAGAAATGAAAAAGAAAAATTTCACGCGTAACTTAAGAAATAAAGGTTGACATCTTAATGAAATATTGCTTAACTACAACATGGCTTGCGGCATCCGTTACATCTTTTATATTGTTTTTTATTTGTTTGTTCGTCTAGCGGCATATCAACTCCTTATGGGTCACTTAATGTCGAAATTTAATTTTCTTGGGAACAGTATTAATTACTTTTACAAAAATGTATTTCTGATATTTTTTAAAACTGTATTGCTGGTAATTTCTTTTTCAAAAATATATTGCTGGTAATTTTTTTTTATTCTGAAAATGTATTGCTGGTATTTTTGCTATAAAAATGTATTTTTATAATTTCATAGTGTTTTGGCTCCAGTTTAGGAGTTAACTATTTACCCATAGTTAACACCCCAACAGGTGCTATCACCTCGGGTCAGGGTGAACGTGGGAACAGCAGCAATTAAGAGGAGCGTGGAGCGCCTCAAATACTCCAGTGTCCTTATTAGAGGCCTTGCTGCCGAATGCAGTTTATCGTCATACCTAGGACTATATATTGTTTATCATCATAATGAGAGATGTTTTGACTTGAAGGCATACTGCAAATCAGTGGTATTTCACATCCTCAGCAACGTTGTAAAAAACTCTTATCAATCCTCTACAAACCTCCATGTCGTTTATTAATTCACGAAAGAGTTTCCAAGCTCTTCAAAGTTTTTACGAGGAAAGAATTTTATGATAGTTTTCTATCGTTGTTTAATGTATATACTATGGTTGTTCGTCCAATGTCTATGGATATTAGTCTTCTATTTGGCATTGATAACAAAACCATTTCCATAATATTTACTGTTTTCAAAGCTATTAACTTGCATTAATATCAAGTCCTTTGAATTTGGTTCATTGGGGATAACATGCACCAATGCTATAACTGTCAACGTCCTGAGCCAATAATTCTTGCTTTTATTTTTCCAAAAGTCTTCTAACATTAAATGCCCAGATAGCAAAATCTTTATATGCAATTAGAGGTATTGACAAAGTTTGAAATAAGAAATTGCCACTATTTACATTATTCGGACTAATCTAGAACAGTCTACCCCAGTGAGCGAAATAAAGGGTTCAGTTCGAAATTCCAACCACCTGAAGAAGAAGAAGGCTGGAGCGTACAACGGCGGAAACGTTGTGATAAATATGGCGACAAAGATGAGGACATTAGTCCGAATAATGTAAATAGTGTACATGATACCTCATCTCAGAAATATAGACAGACTCTGAAGAAATTGCCAGTTTTAATTTCTTCGCCATATCTTTTTCACATGTTTATATGTGCGTCTCTCTTTAAAAGACGCACATAATCGACGTCTACAGCTTTAGAACCCCAAAACCTTGAAGCTTTAATCTCATTGAAAATACTTTGTAAATCATTAAGACTTTGAAACAAACAAAAGTCCAAAACCAGGAACACATGAACAGATTCAAACAATTATAGAGTTACAGAATGTTTAACAAGTTCTTTCGGATTAAAGATGTCAATAACATCTGTTCCGAACAATAGCAGCATATGAAATACATTTGAATTGAATTAATTTTTTTGTTTTTATTAATTTAATCCGTGATTGTTCTACGTTTTAATTTCTAGTTTTTTAAATAGAAAATTGAAGCTCCACAGAAACTTTCGGCATTTCTGAATCAGATATAGCTTTAATTTAATCAATTGATGCCAAATTAGCCCAAGGAGTCCATGAACAATTCGAGTATATGAGAAAAAGGATTAGCCAATTATTTTTAACAAATTTAACAAATAATAAAAATTAGACTGTTACTTGTCATATGACGGTGTTTTAATGACAGGAATATATTTTGCCTTTCTGTCCTTCTCTGTCTCACTTTGAGGCTCTTGTGTGTGTCTGTGGGCGTCTAATTTTAAGTCCCCATCTCTTATGATGACAATTTTTCTTTCTCTTTGTCAATAATCATGAACTAGCGTATTAACGCACGCAGAAAATAATACTCTCAAATAAACATATTCAGTGTAGCTTTTTACACGCTACGTTACATCGCGTTGGCATCCGTCTATAACGCAGAACACTACAGACTTAAGCGGGAGCTGTGGAAATTTTGGACTGCCCATACATCAAGATCTCACATTGTTGAAAGGAAAGAATAAAGCAGTACATTTCCGTACCGGCGCAGGCGCATTAGTTGCCGCAAACAGGGGCGGTACGCCATCCATCAGTCCTAGGGGCTCCACTTTAGATCTCTGTAGAGATAATTCTTTAAACTTATCTGTTTCCTAAAATACCCAATAATCAGGGAGGTTTGAATTCAGAATTTGCTTTCTCCTCGATGGAATGCCACTCAAAGAGAGTCCAGTCTGCTATATATATATATATATATATATATATATATATATATATATATATATATATATATATATATATATATATATATGTGTGTGTGTGTGTGTGTGTGCAAATATATAGAAAAAAATAGAAAAGAACACGTTAGGTAAAAACAGTGCTCCATACAAAAGTAGAGCTTTAATTATAATTATCATATATATATATATATATATATATATATATATATATATATATATATATACACACACACAAACACACACACACACACACATATATATATATATATATATATATATATATATATATATATATATATATATATATATATATATATATATATGTGTGTTGTGTGTGTGTATATATATATATATATATATATATATATATGATATAACGAAATATAATTTTGTATAATTTTATTTACGAACAAATAGTATTTTAAAAATAGTATGACAAATTGGAAAATGTTTTTGTGACGCGTTTCATCCATTATTGAAAGGATTATTATACGGAATTGGCAGAAAGAATATATTGAGTAACCTCAATATGTTTAAACAAAATACTATATGGACACAAAAAGGGCATTTTAAAAAAACAACACACAAAACGCATTGTTTGTTTACTGTAAAGAAACTGACAACAATTTTGGTTTAGGGAATGCTACTTTGATAAAAAGAGAAATTAATCCACTAACACGAAAATGTCTGGAAAGTGCCTTGTTCACTAGTTCAGCCACTGTAAATGTGCGTCCAGGCTCTTACAATATAACCATTCTTGGTAGATTTTATGTTGTCACAGTTTGGGATAGTCACGGACAAAAGTGATGGAGAGAAAAAGAAAAGAAATACAGATGAATTTGGCTAGACTGAAAAATTCTTTCCAAAAAAAAAAAATTCAAAGAAAAATATTCTTTCAAAAATTTGGAAACTACTGGCGTCTCTCGTTTCGTGCAAATGTGTAGACGTGGCAACATCAATAAAACCCAGTTCGATGAAATCCTAACGGATGAAACACGTCACAAAGTTTTTTTTTCAATTATTTTCTGTTTATACGTTATTTTTATAGATACAATTTATTTAAGTAAATGCTCTGTTTTTTTAATTAAACAATTTTGCAACACAAAACGCAATGTTCGAGAAATATATATATATATATATATATATATATATATATATATATATATATATATATATATATATTCTGTTTATACGTTATCTTTGTAGATACAATTTATTTAAGTAAATGCTCTGTTTTTTAATTAGACATTATTAATTACATTTACCGTCCTGAATTTTAGAGAAATTTCAAAGAATATGTGCGTCCTCCGACAGGTATGGAACCTGTATTCCTATACGTAAACCGTCATTTGTTCTGACGGGCTATATCATTTAGCTATAGAGAAGCGTCTGCTTAGCAAAATCCAAATTACTGTTTATAAACAAAATCTTCGACCATTTTTCGCGATCAATCATATCCGTATAGGAATACAAGTTTGATTTCTGTTGGAAAACGCATATTTTCTACGAAATTTCTAAAAAATTCAAGCCGGTAAACGTAATTCTTTTCGAATCAAACATCCTTCTCTCTTTCGATGAACACCTCCCTTAGTCCAGAGGCTCCTATTATCTGACTGCGTCAGCTGTCTGGCCATTAAACCAAAGCAGGACAATTTTTGCAACACAAGACGCAATATTTTCGCTGACTGCTAAACCTTTTTTCTTTTCTTTATTTAGAGGAGTTGGTGACGATGAATGATTCCAGATCATTCATGGAATCGACCTTGGATTCTTCAGGTTACTATTTTTGGTTTCTTCAAACGGAAACAATATCTATCCGAGAAGCGGTTCCACACACATGAAACTATCCGGGAAGCGGTTTAAAAGCAAATGACGATATTGTTTCAGATATGCAAGTATTGTCCCAGACGCTTGGCGCGATGTTCTTTAAGAAAGTCATTTATATGTTTAAGCACCAATGGGACAAGTGCATCAATCTTGATAATGCTAACGTGAAAGTTGCATAGTAGTGCTGGTAGCACATGCACAATATATTATTTGTATTGTAATAAACAGGATGGATAAGTAAATATTTGAACTTGAGAGACATGTCTCGGATAATATATATAGTGTTTGAGTTGCTTTTAACGTTTCACGGCGAAGTAGAACTCTATTCAGAAAAGGCAAGAATATGTGTATGAATATTTTAAATATCTGCGATATTTTATATAACTTTAATTGTTATTTTTAGTTGATACTCGTATTTGAGTAGGCGCTCCGTTTATTTATTAAGCAATAGGTTACTCTGCTCTGAGAGACGCAGGTTCGATACTTGCTGAAGAGCGCAAATTTTTCTTTTATAAGATTTCTCGACCATTTAGGTTAGTAGACGAAATAAATTAATATACCGTTTAATAAATAAACGTACAGCTTACTTAAATACGAATATCCACTAAAAATAACGTTTAAAGGTAGGTTTCAAGATCAAACTTAACAAACGAATCAGTTTTTTTCTGACTTCTATGTCGAGGAATTTTCATTATACTTTTGTTCTTGACTAATTAATAAATTTGAAAAGGCTATTCACCGAAAGTCCATTCCCCAAACTAAACCATCCTTTGCTTGACTACTATGCGTCATGTGTTTCTTGCAAAACATGGTAAACCACCTGACCTTGCATAAGCTCCTTGCGAGTTCCACAATACCCATGGAAATTCTCCTATTCTCATCGATAAATATTTAATTTTAACAATTTTAACCAAATATTGTAATAACAAGTGTAAGTATGAATGCAGGTCATTATTTAAAGAATTAAGAAGGTACAAATAAAAAGATTTGAAACTGAGAATTTTTCCATCTCACTGAAGCTGAATGTCATCGCTTTCTCTTTTATTTCTCTCACTGAAACTAAACAGTGTTTCTGATATGTCTTTTCTGTTTTTCCACGTGTTCAAAACGGAATAGTTCATTATTTGAGGTATTGGGAAGGCGTAACGTACGTACTAACTAACTAGCTAAAAAAACAAGCAGAATTATGATTGACAAAAATAAAATCGGATTTGCGAATTAAAATAGTTACAAAGATTTCTACTACATCGAACGCTACTACGAAAGGTCACATTAAACTAATTGTTTTCTGCTGACGTATCTTACATAATCAGTCATTTTATGGGTTGGAATGTAATTCTCTTACGAAATAAATACAATAGTACACTGGTACTTATTTGTTTGTTTATGTCAAGTTGTTTGTTTACGTCAGTTTGTTGCCGTTATCAAAATCTTACTTAGCGTTCGTAGGAGGCGGACCAGCCAGAGTGATTTTATTTAGAGCCACTTATTCATTCACACTTTCCTTGTACATTAAAAAAGTTACAAACGTCAAGTCGATTTTGAGATACCTGTAAACAAAAAAAAACAATTATGTGTAAACACACGAGATTCACGTTTCAATCAATGTGCACTGTTGTTTGTAAGCAATACGCATGCGTACACGTTGAAGGAATTCAAATGACGCACAAAAACAAAGATATTGAAACGGTAATAAATCTTAGGCGAATTCTTTTTTTAAAACTAGATTCGTACAATTTAATAATTGTGAATGCGTTGGCTATAAGAAAGTTGTGATAAAATCTGTGTTGTAGCCTCGAAAGACTTCCAAATCGCTTACATCGTCTTGTTCGGGAAGACCTATTCATCTCCACTTTTCCAGCCTCGAGAGACTTCCAAATCGCTTACACCATCTTGTTAGGGAAGACCTATTCATCTCCACTTTTCCAGCCTCGAGAGACTTCCAAATCGCTTACACCATCTTGTTGGGGAAGACCTATTCATCTCCACTTTTCCAGCCTCGAGAGACTTCCAAATCGCTTACACCATCTTGTTGGGGAAGACCTATTCATCTCCACTTTTCCAGCCTCGAGAGACTTCCAAATCGCTTAAACCATCTTGTTGGGGAAGACTTATTTATCTTTGCTTTTCCAGCCTCGAGAGGCTTACAAATCGCTTAAACCATCTTGTTGGGGAAGACCTATTCATTTCCACTTTTCCAGCCTCGAGAGACTTACAAATCGTTTTGCCACAGAAGCAACGTCGCAAGACTATCGTTACTTATCGTTACTTTTTTATTTTATCTTTCTAATCGTTTTACACCAAGCAAGGCGGTAATGCCATTAGTATGCAGGAGGCTACAGAGACTGAAAATGAAAGAAACGATTGTATACGGTGGATTGAAGAAATGACAAAAGATGAACTGGTTTCAAGAAGATAGCGATTGACGTTGCATTTAATTTTTTTAAGATTGTTTTTTTAAGATCAGGGTTTATCCTCACTTCTTGTACTTCCACTTATACTCATATCACACACCTCATTCAATAACCTTCTACCACGAGTGCCTCTTGAGCCTTGAATTGGGCGAACATCAGTATAAAAAATAAATAAAGATATTTTTTTAATTTTGTAGGGATTATGTTTTATGGGGTAAACAATGTCTACGTTGCTTCCAGTGGCTAACATTTAGACCCTTTTCGGGCCTTCAGTTACGATCACCAATATATCTTCAGTTTATAGCCTTGTAAAATCAGTGATATCTAACAGAATATGAATATGAAAACTCAACATGTACATATTTCCACAAGTTTCTTGATCGAATCAATAGTTACATTTACTGCAAGGAAAGTTGGGTCATTGTATCCTGCCAGAAAATGTTTACCGTTAGAATCCATTTTGCACATTTACAAATCTACCGTTCGTCCGTGCATTTAATACTGCTGCCATATTTGGTCTGGTGCTCCTGTTATTCATCTAGAGGTTCTTGACAAAATCCAAAGAAAGATCTGTAATGTAATCGATCCTAACCTGGCATCTTGACTTCAATCACTATCTCACCGACGTGGCGTGACTTCCCTGTCTTTTCTACAAATATTTTCATGGCAACTTCTCTAACAACCTTTTTTTCCCTGGTGCGCCGACTACATAAATTTCAGTGTGCTATTGATTGGCAACTAGGTCCCACCCGTTTACTGATGAAATAGCCAAATGCAACCGTCACTTCTACTCCAAAAGTTTATTTACTTGCATTCCCTTCCGTTTACTTGCTTCCGTGATAACTACAATCTTCAAAAATTTAAATACAACGTCAATCGCCATCTTCTATTTTCTGAAAATCCCGTTCATCTTTTGTCCTTTCCTCAAACCTGCCTATACTCAGTCTTTTCTCCCACTAACTCCCTGTAATCCCCTGCGTATTGCCCTAGTAGCATATGCTTGCTTGGGGTGAAATGATACCAGAAGCTCATATTTAAAGCCTGAATAAAAAATGAATGCTTTCAAGGTAATCGCGGATTGAAAAATTGACCCAACATAATATTTCTAATTCTCATTTGACTTGCGCTAGACTAAATTAATCTTAGTAAATTCTACAACACGCACACAAATACATACGCTTGTGTTGGGTTAAAATTAACCCTAATAAAAATTTAGCGGGCTTGGTTATTCAGATGACAAATGTAGCCAATCAAAATCATCCAATTAGCAAGAGGACACGGTTTGTTTTGTTCTTTGTTTTTTTTGGGGGGGGGGTTCTGATTGAGAAAAAAATAGGAAAGCGTGGGTCATCGACTTGGTGAGACTTGAAGAAAGGAAATTCATTCCCCGGAGTCTCGGGGATTGGTAGTCAGCATACAAACGTTCTATAGGAGCAGCTTTGTATGTTAATATGCACTCTGAGATTAACCTGTAATTGTTATCATTTTTTTTTAAATTTATACATGTTTCCAGAAGGTAATAACTTCGTATTATTCCCGATTTTACTAGTAATGCTTCATAATATTTTTAGCTTTTTATTTTAAGTGGAGGGGGGCGATATCTACGATGTTTTATATAACTTTAATTGTTATTTTTAGTGGATACTCGTGTTTGAGTAGGCGCTCCATTTATTTATTAAACAATAGTGATGTGGGGGCAAAGTTGGGACCACAGAAGTAAAACACGGAACACGGATTAGAAGTAAGAAAGATATATTAACAACAGGTTACAGAGATAGTGTAAGCGGAGCTTATTATATGTTAGTGTCCAACACTGGTAGTCGTACGAGACTCTCACTGTCTCTCTGTGTCACTCTCACTGTCACTCTCTATGTCACTCTGTAGAGTGCTATGTCGCCTACTTAATATAGGCCTGGAAGAGTCTATTGTGTAGGTAGTTTCCGGTCTCACAATAAATAGGTCACTCTACTCTGAGAGACGCAGGTTCGATACTTGCTGAAGGGCGCAAATTTTTCTTTTATAAGATTTCTCGACCATTCAGACGAAATAAATTAATATAGTGTTTAATAAATAAACGTACCGCTTATTCAAATATGAATATCCACTAAAAATAACGTTTAAAGTGATAAAAATATGTCGGATTAATAATAAATGCATTGTAAAATTCATAATTATATATATCAGTTGAATCCGCTTGTGGTAACTACCACCACCATTACATACACACAGTACATAGAAATCATGCGACAGGCATTCATTGGTTGATCTCTTCAAAACTAGCTCGCTGATTGGTCAATTCCGACCAATCAGATATCCTGCATGCGAGGAATGAAATTTCCCGCTCACTAAGGTTGGATCCAGTCACGTGATACACCATCACAAAACACGTAGAAGCCCCCCCCCTCTCCTCTCTCTCTCTCTCTCTCTCT